>JAQZBX010101675.1:0-11231 GCA_029593785.1 Cabassous unicinctus
AGAGTTCATATATAACATCCTATTATTAACAGCTTGCATTAGTGTAGTACATAGGTTATAATTTATAAAAGATCATTTTTATAAATGCACAATTAACTATAGTCCATCACTTACAATAGGGTTAACTGTGAGGTACGATCCTATGGTTTTTTAATTTTAATTCTAGTAACATATACACAACCTAAAATTTCCCCTTTAATCACTTTCAAATATGTAATTCTGTGCTGTTAATTAAGTTCACAATGTTGTGCTACCATCACCACCAACAAAACTTTATGACCAAACCAAATAGAAACTCTGTACAATTTATTTATTTATTTTTTAAGATTTATTAATTCATTTCTCCCCCCTCTCCCCCCGCCCACTGGTTTGTTCTCGCTGTCTACTCTTTATGTGTTCTTCTGTGTCTGCTTATCTTCTCTTTAGGCGGCATCAGGAACCGATCCTGGGACCTTCCAAAGTGGAGAGAGGTGTTCGATCTCCGGCACCACCTCACCTCCC
This sequence comes from Cabassous unicinctus, assembly GCA_029593785.1. Classification (NCBI taxonomy): domain Eukaryota; kingdom Metazoa; phylum Chordata; class Mammalia; order Cingulata; family Chlamyphoridae; genus Cabassous; species Cabassous unicinctus. The sequence goes on from JAQZBX010101675.1 coordinate 502, forward strand.
TGATCTGCTGGGTCTCTTATTGTCTCTCTTCTGTGTCTCTTTTTGTTGTGTAATCTTGCTGTGCTGGCACTCCACACGGGCCAGCATGCCATATGGGCCAGCACTCTGTGTGGGAGACCCTCAGGCCACCTTGCCACGTGGGCAGCTTGCTTTTCACCAAGAGGCCCTGGGAATTGAACCCTGGACCTCCTATGTGGTAGATGGTAGCCCAATTGCTTGATCCACATCTGCTTCCCAACTCTGTACAATTTAAGCCTTAACTCCCCATTTTCTATCTCATCCCAGCCCCTGGTAACCTATATTTTAGATTCTGACTCTAGTAGTTTGCATATTCTAATTATTTCATGTCAGTGAGGTCAAACATTTGTCCTTTTGTGTCTAGCTTATTTCACTCCACATGATGCCCTCAAGGTTCTTCCATCTTGTCACACTTATCAGAAGCCCATTCCTTTTTATGGCTGAATTATATTCCATTGTATGTATATACCATATTTTATTTGTCCATTCATTGGTTGATAGACATTTGGGTTACTTCTACCTTTTGGCAATTGTGAATAATACCGCTATGAACATTGGTGTGTGTAAATATCTGTTCAAGGCCTTTATTTCATATCTTTTGGGTACACACCTAGAAGTAGGATCGCCAGGTCATATGGTAAATCTATACATAACTCTCTAAGGAACTGTCATACTGTCTTCCACAGTGGCTACACCATTTTCCATTCCCACCAACAATGAATGAGTATTCATATTTGTCCGCATTCTCTCCAACACTTGTAATTTTCCATTTTTCAAACAGTATCCACTCTAGTGGGTATGAAATGGTATTTCATTGTGGTTTTGATTTGCGTTTCCCTGATGACTAATGATGTTGAGTATCTTTTCATGTGCTTTCTGGCCATTTATATATCTTCTTTAGGGAGATGTCTAATTCAAGTCTTTAGCCTATTTTTTAAAATGGGTTGTTTGTTTCTTTATTGTTGGGTTGTAGGATTTCTTTATATATTCTGGATATTAAACCCTTATTGGATATGTAGTTTCCAAATATTTTCTCCGATTGAGTAGCTTGTCTTTTCACTTTCATATAAAGTCCTTTGATGCACAAAAGATATTTAATTTTGATGAGGTCTCACTTATCTATTTTTTTCTATTGTTACTTGTATTTCTGTATAAAATCTAACAAACAATTTCCTAACACAGTGTGCTGAAGATGCTTCCCTACATTTTCTTCTAGGAGTTTTATAGTCTGGTTCTTATATTTAAGTCTATGATCCAATTTCTTGTGATTTTTGTATATGGTGAGAGGTAGGTGGTCCTCCTTCATTCTTTTGCACATGGCCATCCAGTTTTCCCAGCACCATTTGTCAAAGACACTATTCTTTCCCCACTGAGTGGACTTGGCCTTCTTGTCAAATATCAGTTGGCCATAAATAAGAGGGTTGATTTCTGAACTCTCAATTCAATTCCATTGATCTGTATGTCTGTCCTTGTGCCAGTACTGTGCTGTATTGATGACTGTAACTTTGTAATAAGTCTTGAAATAGGGAAGTGTGAGTCCTCCAAGCCCATTCTTCTTTTTCAAGATGTTTTTGGCTATTTCGGGCCCCTTATCTTCCCTTATAAATCTGATGATTGGCTTTTCCATTTCTGCAAAGAAGGCTATTGTAATTTTGATTGGGATTGCATTGAATCTGTAAATCAATTTGATATTTTAACAATATATAGTCTTCCAGTCCATGAACATGGAATATACTTCCATTTATTTAGTTCTTCTTTGGTTTCTTTTAGCAATGTTTTATAGATTTCCATGTATGGAACCTGTATAAAACCTGTACATCCTTAGTTAAATTTATTCCTAGATATTTGATTCTTTTAGTTGCACTTTTAAATGGAATTTTTTTCTTGTATCCTCTTCAGATTGTTCATTGCTAGTGTATAGAAACACTACTGATTTTTGCATGTTGATCATGTACCTTGCCACTTTGCTGAAATCTTTATTAGTTCTAGTAGCTACGTTGTGGATTTTTCAGGGTTTTCTATATATAAGATCATATTATCTGCAAAAAATAAATGCTTTTTATTTGGTTTTCTTGCCTAATTGCTCTAGCTAGGACTTCCAGTACCATATTGATCAGCAGTGCTGACAGCGGGCATCCTTGTCTTGTTCCTGCTCTTAGAGAGAAAGCTTTCATTCTTTCACCCTTGAGTATGATGATAGCTGTGGGTTTTTCATATATGCCTTTTATCATGTAAGGACATATCCTTCCATTACTATTTTTCTAGGTGTTTTTATCAAGAAGAGGACTGGATTTTACCAAATGCCTTTTCTTCATCAATTGACATGATCATGTGGGTTTTTTTCCTTTATTCTATTAAAGAGATGTGTTACATTAATTGATATTCTTATTTTGAACCAACCTTGCCAGGGATAAATCCCACTTGATCATGATGCATAATTCTTTTAATGCTGTTGGGTTCACATTTGCTAGTATTTTGTGGAGGATTTTTGCATCTATATTCATGAGAGCTATTAGTCTGTAATTTTCTTTTCTTGTAGTATCTTTAATCAGCTTTGGTATTGGGGTGATAGAGTGAGTTAGGGAAGGTTCCCTTCTCTTTAATTTTTGGAAGAATTTGAGCAGGATTGGTGATAACTCTTCTGGGAATGTCTGGTAAAAGTCCCCTATGAAGTCATCTGGTCTTGGGCTTTTCTTTGTTGTGGGGTTTTTGATTACTTATTCAGTCTCTTGTTATTGGTCTGTTCTGTTGAGATCTCATATTTCTTCTTCTTCTTTTTAACAAATCAATTTTATTGATACATATTAATAAAGCTTACAACTCACCCAAAGTGTACAATCAATGGTATTTGGTATAATCACATATTTGTGTGTTCATCACTTCAATCATTATTAGAGCATTTTCATTATTTCAATAATAATAATAAACAAAAAAACAGACAAAAAAACAAACAAGAAAATTCTTCACCTTTCAATCTCTCTCTGTTTCCCCTGCTGTACATAGCTGCTATTTCTGGCTATTCTTGAACATTTATTTATTTATTTATTAAGCAGTTTTATTGAGACATATTCACATACCATATTGTCTATGAAAAGTGTATAATCAATGGCTTTCAGTATAATCACACTGTTGCACATTCATCACCACAGAAAATTTGAGAACAATTTCATTACTACAAAAAGAAAAACTCCACACCCCTTAGCATTCCTTCCCCAGCCCTACATAACCACTAATCTAATTTCATCTTTTCATATTTATTCTTGAGTCAGTTCAGATAGTTTGTGTGTTTCTAGTAATTTGTGCATTTCATCTAGGTTATGTAATTTTTTGGTGTAAAGTTGTTCATAGTACCCTCTTAATCCTTTTTTCCCCCTGTGGGGTTGATAGTAATTTCCCCCCTTTCATTTCTGATTTTAGTTATTTGCATCTATGGTGATTGGGAACTATATACCCAAGAAAAACATGTTCTTAAACTTAATCCATTCCTGTGAGTGTGAATCCATTGTCAGTAGGACCTTTTGATGAGGTTACTTCAGTTAAAGTGTAGTCCAACCCAATCAGGTTGGTTTTTAATCCTATTACTGGAGTTCTTTATAAAGAGAATGTGGCAGCCTCTCCTGGCCTCTCCCTTGTGACATAGGAGCCAAGGATCACTGACTGCCCCAGAATGCCAGTATTCAGGAAGAAAGCATAGCCTTGATGGTGCCTTGATTTGGACTTCTCTTTTTCTCAAAACCATGAGTCAATAAATCCCTGTTGGTTAAGCCAACTGATTGCATGGCATTTGCTTGAGCAGCCAAGGAAACTAAAACAAACAGTACAAATAGTAAAAATACAGAATGTTCCTCTATTACAAGGTGTTAAGAATATGGTGATACATGGGAAAAATACAACTAATGTAACTTATAGACATTATAAGTTAATAGTAATATTGTAATATTTTTGCAGCAATGGCAAAGAAAGTACTATAGCAATGCTAAGGATCAACAATAGGTGGGTATAAGAGGGTATGGGACTTTTCTTTTTCGAGTAATGAAAATGTTCTAAAATGGACTGAGGTGATGACCGCACAACTCTGTGATGAAACTGAGAGCCACTGAGCATACACTTTGGATGGATTGTACAAGGCAGGGGACTGTATAACACAGGGATCCCATAATGGATGATGGATTGTGATTAACAGTACAAATATGAGAACATTCTCTCATGAAATAGAACAAATATACAATACTAATACATGATGTTAATAATAGGATGGTTTGTGAGAAAAATATACCAAATATAAACTATGGACTAAAGATGGCAGTACTATTAGGACGATGTTTTCATCATTTGCAACAAATGTGTCACAAGAATGTAAGGTGTTGATAGTGGGGTGATGTATGAGAATCTTGTATGGTATTTAATTTAACAATAAAAAAAAAATTACAGGAAAGCTTATGTAGCTCAAGTGATTGAGTGCCTGCTTCCCATGTATGAGGTCCTTGGTTCAATCCCTGGTACCTCCTCAAAAAAAAAAATTACAATGAAGAAAATCATTACAATGCAAAAAAACAAACAAAACCTCTCTCCTTTTTCTTTGTCAATCTGATAAAGCTTTGTCAATTTTATCAATCTTTTCAAAGAACCAATTTTTGTTTTCATTGCTTCCATTGTTTTTAAAATACTCTATTTCATATATCTCTGCTCTCATCATTATTTCCTTCCCTCTGTTGGCTTCAGTTTGCTCTTCTTTTTCTAGAGCATACAGTTGTGACCTTAGGTCTCTGTTTTGAAATCATCTTTTTTTATGTGAACATCTAGAGCTATAAATTTCCCTCTCAGCACTGCCTTTGCTGTATCCCTTAAGTTTTGATATTTCATATAATTAATATCACTGAGCAATATAAGTGAGTGTGGTTCAAGGAGGGGGGATTTAAGGTGTATATATTACTAGACTAAAAATTAAAAAGTAAAAGATAAGCCTGTAAAAAACAGTTAACTGTATTGGAGGCAATGGTCTATAATTAATACTACAAGTTTAAGTATGCTGTTTCATGAATTATAACAAATGTATTATACTAATACAAGGTGTTAATAATAGGGTGATATATGGGAAAGTGCACCTAATGTAAATAATTGATGATAGAACTATTTTATTAATCTTTCATCAATTGTATTAAAGGTAGGCACTGTTAAAAAAAAAAGTTTTGATATTTTGAGTTTCATTTCCATTTACCTCAAGATATTTCCTGATTTCCTTTGTGATTTTTTTCTTTGACCCCTTGGTTGTTTAAGAGTGCATTGTTTAATTTCCACATATTTCTGCATTTTCCAGTACTCCCTCTTTTATTGGTTCCTAGCTTCATTCCATTGTGATGAGAGAAGATACATTGCATGATTTCAATATTTTTTAATATATTGAGACTTGTTTTGTGACCTAACATATGTTCTATCCTGGAGAACAATCACCAGGCACTTAAAATGAGTGTTCATTATTTTTGCTAACAACTTTTTGGCCAGACTCCCCTCTTTCCCATTCATTTAATCAGTTGCTGTGTGTATTATTAACCATTTTTAAAGATATTTGTAAATTCAGGAAATTCAGGAATTAGAAGTAGTAACAAATAGGGGACTGAAGAGAAGCTGTTTATAATTATTAAATACATAAGTTTTTGGTTATCAACATAATAACTATGTAATATTAACTTACTTTTATGGTATAAGTAAAAATTTATGAAAATTAAATAGATTTAGTCCATAGTTGTTAAAATCTTTCCTACTGTGTCATTTACAGATGGGTTGAGCAAATTAGAATGCAGTAATAAGGTGAATAAAATTCTGAAAAGAAGGTGGTAGAGCAGAACTCCTTTTTAAACTTTTTAACTTTTAATGTTTTGTCTTCTTGTTTCTATGAAAATTTGCTGCTCCAAAGATGGTTTCATAACATTTCAAAGGAGATAATGACAAAGATGATCATTTCCATTAATTCAGGGACAAAGAGTACAGGGAACAGAAGGAAGGAACCAACAAGTTTAATTACTCAGATAACACAGTATCTCTTCCTTTCCCCTCCCTCTGTCATATAACATTAGATATCTGGCCTTTGTTTTGTTTGCAAAATAGATTTTGCTATCAACCATTGAATGCTTACCATGTGCAATGCATATTCAAGGCTCTCTGAGTAAAAGATGGTCTCGGTAGGGTTGGTAAAATGTAACAAGTGAAATAAGCTAAATTCTATAAAAGTACCATGAGAATTCAGAGTATAAAAGGATATGCCTGAAAGAGACAGTATGAGAGGCTTTATACTGCAGAGACTAAGAGCACATGGACCCTGGAGCCATACAACCTGGGTTAAGAACTCAGATCTGGTCAAAGTACATAATCGCCAGTGCCTCAGTTTCCTCATATGTAAATGGGGATAATAATAATAATAATAATATCTGTCTTATAGGGTTGTCAAGAGGATTAGATGAGTTAATATATGTAAAGTACACAGAATAGTTGAGCACACAGCTAAGTGCTACAGAAGTTACAGCTGTTTTTCTCTCTGGTTACCGGGATTAAAAAAGGCTCCATGGATGAGGAATTCATTAGCAGGGAATGGAATGGAGACACCTCATAGCTGACAGGCCACCTGAGGCACCAGAAGGATGGATCTTTTCAACTCCTGTTCCAGGCAGGGTGGACACAGACACTCCTCACCTGCCATCCTGAGTCCACGGCACCAGTTGCATATGTGCATGCATATGAAGAAAAATATTCTTGAAGGATGTATCCAAGGATTTTCCATGAAAGGTAGAATAATAGATGATTTCTTATTTTTGCTTATCTATACTTTCTAATTATTAAGCAATTAAATGTATTAATTGTTATAGGAATAAGCATTGTAGGTTGTTTAACAGCATCGTGACCTCTAGCCAACCCATGCTACTAGCACTTCCCTTCCCAGTGTGGTAACCCAAAAACTCTCTAGACATTGTCAGATGTCCTCTGAGGGACAAAATCATCCTCGATTGCGGACCACTGGTCTAATGCATCTATTCGTTAACCATAAACATTAAACTCTAAAAATTCAAGATAGAAACTTCCATTTCCAACACCTCAACTTCATAGGGGGCTTAGTTCTTCAAAGAAATCTTTAATAAATGTTGTTGATGATGAAAATAAACATAAATGATATAATGAACATATTTTGTATAAGTATTTCCCATTTTTTGCATCATTTCCACCCCAATGTGGATCAAATGGAGTGACTCTTTTTAAGTCCTCTCATCCATACTGTCAAATTGCTGTACATTTTCACGTGCAGTGTTAGAGTGATTATCTTACCACACCCTCACCAACACTATTACATTGTATCTTATTTTAGCTAATATATCGTTTTTGTTCTAATTTATATTTTTTAGTACTAGTAAGGGTGAACATTTTCTCATATATTTCAAACAGTGGTATTCCTTCTTTTCTCGTGTTTGTGCTCTTTGCTCATTTGTCTTTTGGGGTCTTACTATTATTCTTATCATTTGTCTGAGCTTTTTTATATAATGTACCCTGGATAGCATAAATTTCTACAAAAAATATAGCTCACATAAAGCATTTGACTTTAGTTAAGGAGCAATTGAAGCAATGTTAAATAGAAGTCCTTTGTCATATTGCTTTCTTCTTTCTCTTCTCTCTTCCCTTCACTTCCCTGTGCCTCCCCTCCCCCCACCCAATTTCTGTTTCTTTTCAATAGAAACTAATTTAGTCATTTCTGGTTTCTTTGTCTCTATTTACCCAAGCTCTCAGTTTATTTTCCACTCCTCTGGTTTATCAAGGTATTTTTCTACATAAGGACACTTCCTTTCCTAAAGGAATATCAGTACCAACACTCAAGATATCTTTAACATTATGTGGGAGGGAGGTGTAAAAAAAGATTATGAATCCTATGGTCTTATTTGTTTCAAATACTTTCCTCACTTTAATTTAAAATGTTATTTTTTTTCCCCTTGAATAAGTTGTAAGGAAAAAAAAATCTTTATACTTTCTTTCCGTGCTTTCAGTTTAGAAGGTGTTTCCAGAAGGATAGTATTTAGATAGTTGGAAATGGAGGGGAAAGGTATGGCATGCATGTTACACATACTTAAAGGACCAGTATGCTCCTATGCATGTTATAAAAGCAAACTTCCTCTCTCTCCGTAAAATAAGCATTTGCCATTCTTATGGAGATCATGTTTGCTAAAATTTTAAATGAGATGTACTAGCCCTAATAGTTACAGCTAGCATTTATTGGACACTACATTATACTGCCCCCCATGTATAACATGGTGATTAAAACGTTGGAGAGGGTTTGGGGTCAGAAGAAGATGCACTTAAATTTAACAATTAAGAAGATGAGAAGTCTAACAAAAATTGTCTTTAGGCCCATTTTGTGATGCCAGATAAATCCTGGGAATTCCTGGCAAGTTTCCAAAGCTGTGCTATATAACTGCTTATTGGAATTGCCTGAATTCCACCCAAAATTGGTGAAAAGCATTCAGGTTAGGGGCAGTTGGTTGGTTGGTACTAATACTGAGGCTCTGAGGAATTCCTTGGTGAACTTCTACAAGGATACAACAGACAGGACACAAGATAGGTCATGAAACTCGGGTCCTATAATATATATTAATAATAGCACTATTTACTGGGTGTTTCCTGTGTGCCAGGCACTGTTCTAAATCCATACTTCATTTAATCCTCACAATAGCCCTATCAAATATATATTACCCCCATTTTACAAAGGAAGAAACTGCTTAGAGAAACCTAAGGTCACAGAGATAGTAAGTAGTGGAGCCAGGAATTTTTTTTCTAACAAATCAATTTTATTGGTACATATTATTGGTACATCCAAAGTGTACAATCAATGGCATGGAGCCAGGATTTAAAACGAGGTATCCATTCCCTTATGCCAAACAGCTTTGTGACCTCTGGCTCCTCACTTTCCTTATCTGTAAGTACTAAATCTCAAAGGACTAAATTAGAAAATCTCAAAGGTCTCTACCGTTAATAAAACTCTGTGTTCTGTATTAGAATAAGACCACCAATCTTCCCAAGTCAACAAAATTAGCAGGGTTCAGAAGAGCCGCTTGCTTCTTTTCCCCAAAGGTATATGCTTCCTCCTATCCATGCCTGTCCTGAAACCTTCCCTGCCTTTTCATTATCTAACGTGGTTTTAACTATTTACGATATTTATCACACAACACACACCTCACCCCTGAACAAGAGAAGATGCTCCTGGTGGCAAGAAGTGATTCGCTCAAGTAGGTAATCTTAGAAAAATTAGCACAATGCCTGGCGGATCGTAAATGCTACACGAACATTTATGGAAATAAGTCGAAGTGGACAACTGGAAGGAAAATGTGAATGGCCGAAGCGAATTATTGGGGCTATTACTCAGCAATGCCGAAGAAAACCCCGAGTGGAGAAGCCTGTGAAGGACAAATTCAGCTGGAAACAAATTCTGACGCACAGAAACTCGAAGAAGCGGGATACTGCAAGGAATGGTAGCGAGTGACATTTCCCTGCACGGGAGGAGACGCCACCCGGAACACGGAGAGAAGCTACACAGCCAGTCCCGACTCGCGGGTCTAGACCCCCCAGAGGTCGACCTCCCAGTCCGCCCTCCTCCGGGGCGGGGACCCGGGCTGCAGCGGCTACGGCGGCTGCGGCTGCGCAGTGGCGTGCGGGTAGGCGGAGCAGCGCGCACCGGGGGTCAGCTGACTGCTCTAGTTGGCACGTGACTTGGTCCGTGGGCTCTGAGGTCCAGGAAGCCGTGGGGCCGGAGCTCAGGTCTGGGAGAGATGGAGCGCTGAGCCGTTAACGTCTGCCGGTCTGTTTGCCTCTTTACCTGTTGCTGTTGCCACCTCTTCCTTGACGCTTTCTTGGGTCAGTGAGCGTTGGCTACCCGGGATGGGGTGTCTTGGCCAGGCCGAAGCTTGCGCTGCGGTCGCCGCCTGGAAGGGATGGGGGCGGGCGCGGGGCCCGTGGCGTTGGAGTTGGCTGGGTGGCTGTGTCTGGTTTCTGGGCGCGGGTTCGCCATCGCCTTGGGCCTTGTCTCTAAGGAAGAGGAATGAGGGACAGAAAGGGCCCTAGGGGGTAATCAATGGCAGGGACAGAAAAGAGGAGAGACGCAGCGGGTCAGGGACTTTTCTCCTTGAGTGGGGATCACAGCAAATACACGCCCCCTGATTGAGGGTAATGAAAGGGGACAGAGTGGCCCTAGTGAGGACCTGGGGTGGTGTGTGTGTGTGGGGGGGGTGTCACAGCAAGCGCAAGAGCCTTCACTGGGTGTATGCACGCATGTGTGAGTAGGGGGATGGCAGTTTAGAGGGTCTAGGAGCCCTCAAGTGAGGGAGGGTCTCTAACAGAGGGCGCAGGGTCCCTGTAGGCTGCGAAAAGTACTGAAATCCAAAGAACTTAAATCTTTTTTTCTCTGAGTGGGGGAAGGGTCGGCAAGAAACTCCTGAACGGGAACTTGGAGGTAGAGTCAGAGAAAGCAAATTGAATCACCTGAGAAACAGTAAGGGAAACTAATATTCTTTAGAGGAAAATATGGTATGTTAAGGAAGATCGGACAGTTCAGTGAGAACTCGGTGCTTAGCACTATGCTGGTAAATAGTGAAGGAGTGGGATGTAAACAGTCCAGCTTTAGGAGTTTGCACTGTGATTGGGGACCACACATGACACGTTTAATTATTATGAGGTTATATGTA
>JAQZBX010101676.1:0-11240 GCA_029593785.1 Cabassous unicinctus
TTTTAATTAGATAGCAAATGATCTGAAAAGCTTTCTGCTACTCTTTACACATCCTGTTCAAGTGATGTTTGCATTGTGTCAAGTTTATTAAAACATGAACTCTGCTATAAGCAAAAATAAACATAGCCACTAGCATCAGTGCATTAATATTACAATTTACCTTCACCTACTTTTTTCTTTCTGTATCTGTGTTTCTTGCCTGACATTTTTAGTCATTCCATCCTTGTTAATGTCTTGTTTCATTCTTCTTTTTTTTTCCTTTGGGTTTTATTCATAGGTTGCTACCTGGAGTCCTTCTTACTGTACTTTGCATTCATGAATGAATATCCAAACATACATAAGCTGCACTAATACCGATCATCCCAGGCTTTAAAAAAAGGAAGTGAAGCAGTGATGTGGGAAAACCAATAAAAAGGAAGGTGTGACAGAGCCAGCAAGAACCTCACTTCAAACATGGCTGAGTTATTGTGTCTCAATGAGCATGTTTAGAAAGGCAGGCAAGAAATATTGCACATTAATAATATCTATGGAAATGTTAAAACAAAAGAGAATTGTGTGTCTGGCTGTCTCCTGACTCTTGATTTTCAATTCTCAATATTTACCCCATGAAGATGAAGTCCCATGGGAATACTGAGTTGCATCGTTTGATCCCCTCATGATCTCGCAGGCGGAAGATCCCACACTTCATAGCATCATGTTTCATACAAGGTTGGAAATAGTTAAAAGAATTCCTAAGGTCCAGGTACATTTCTGGTAAAACTTCCATGGAGTGACAAGCTTGTGTAATTGAGGCCTCTCTCAAAAGGGCAAGGGGCACATTTGTGAACCACTGACTCTTGGTGGTTCACAAATGTGGCAAGATTCCAGGAACAGGGTAAGAGAGATTCCATTAAATGTTATTGAAACACCAGAGCCTTTACAGACAAATTCAGTGATTCCCCACTTAGCTTGAATAAAAAAGGGATGTAGTAAAGCAGGCACAAAGAAGCAGTGTGGGGGAAGATTGTTCCCTATAGCCAGAAATGAAATGCATTAGTGGTAGCAAAAGAAGAAACTAGTTCCAAAAGTTATAAGAAAAGCTTATGATAATGAAGCAAATACAGATCAAAGTCAATAACATAAATTAGAAAAAGAAGGAAAATTTCCATGAACCATCCATATTTCTCAGTGATCAATCCCTAAAAAGAATAGGGTTCCACTGTTGGAAAATACATAGTTAGAAAAAGTAATTGCATTTGCTAAAAAAGTGATACATTTAGAATTTATACATGAACATTATGACTATCAGTGTTGAGGAAAATTGATAAATATATGATAATATAATCATACCTTGTGCAAAAATATACAATTTAAGTAATAAAATCTCAACTCAATCTCTATGAGAAGATGTAGTGCACAGATCCCCATCACCAAATATGTTATAAATTTTTGGCCAAGCATTACTATTAGACTATTTTAAACTTGAATTTGAAAGTAAGTTTAAAATCTTCTACTTTGAAAAAATCATTCATTGGTTTAATCCTTCTTTTCTGTAGTAAACTCAGTGTACTTTACACATTGAACATAAATATTTAATGTTAAATCAGAATAACATTAGTCTAGCACCCATGCCATTTCAAGTAGGATAGTGGAGAAACCACATAAGCATATCGAACTTGTGAGAAATCCAGTATATTTTGGGAAAAATAGTGGATGAAAGAGAGAGAGGGGGATATAATATAAATATTAAGAGAGATTCTGCCCTCCACAATGTTTAGCCCAATACTGGAATGTGTATTAGATACAAGCTATTATTCTACTTTTAAAGCTGTAAGGCATCTCTAATAGTATAAATATTTTGCTATGCTGGATGCCTGAAACCCATCTTTATCACTTATCATTTGGTTATTATGAAAAATTGCCTATTTAGTTTCATTTGAATATGGCATGCAGTATCTTTTCTAAAAACTCTTCCTATAACATATCAACAAGGGAGAGATGAGAGGAAATCTACCCAAGCATGGTTTTCTTCCTATATCTTATCCCTGGAAAAAATAGTGTAAGATAGGCTGGCTGCTCACTTAGATGTTTAGAATTTGGCTTTTATGTGTATAATGAAAATTGTGTGCTGTCCCTCATATCCATTCTCTCTAATTTTCATTTTTTTTTCACTTTTCCTTGCAAAATATTTCACAATAAGTATATGTGAGACTCTATAAATTCAAGAACATGCCTCAAAATCCCCTCTTCCACAATTTAACCTTGCCATTCTTGTAATATTCCACTCAGCAATGCTGCATAACTAGATATTCCAAAACTCATGGGTTATTCAACAAGGGTTTAATTCTTGCACATGTGCTGTGGATTAGATGGGGTTCACCTAAACTAAGTGGAGCATGGCTGGGAATAATCACAGACTTCAGGCTGAATTCAGGTACACTCCATATAACTCTCATTCTTCTCATGCATAAAATATAAGATCATACTATATTCAAAGCTGGTCACCATGCAACACCTGGATACATTAGAACAGTGACAAAATGATGCCTTCCCACTCAGGCAATACACAAATAGTGAATTTCTAGAGAACTTGATATGTGAGAAATTTTTTAATCTCCTGACTATGTTTAAATGATTAAAAGGGATTCTGTATGAAGGACTATGAAAGCTATCTTTTTACATTGTATAGAGTGTTGCAGGGAAATGTGATTAAAATATTTTATACTTCAAAGAACAGAAGTATAACCACTAATGAGAAGGCACAAGGAGGTATATTTTCACTGTTTTGCACTATGAAATATATTTCTTCATCTGGAAAATGAGAAATAGTGTCATTTATTTTCATTAATGAAGGCCTCTTTTTCATAAAGTCAATCCCCCATCTTTTGGCAGCAATATTAGAAAGCTAAAAAGCTGGCAGCTATGGTTATTATTATACATCTATGGAATAAATTGTTGTTGTTGATCAGAGTTGCTCCCTGAAACTGGGGAGAGTCTGAGTTCTCACCGTTCTATGTCATAACCTTCCAAAGAACCAAGAGGAGGCTCTCTAAGCTTGTCTGATGGAGATTGACTGTGAGAAACTTTTATGACTGAGAAAAAGTTTTTAATATCACTGGTGGAATCTTGAGTAATATTTCACTTGCTCCCTTTCCAGCCTTTTGAGTCATGAACCTAGCAGCTTTCATATTCTTGGGGACCTCAGACCTGCAGGATCAGTAATACTTACCCCCAGTTTCTTATATTTTAGAGCAAAAGCATAAGGGGATGGGTATTGTGTAACATGTATTTATTTCTGTTTTTTTAGTCCAGTTCAATTTCGGCTCTCTTGGTGTTGGTAAGCAGAGCAGATGGTGCTATATACCCAAAGTAAAGTTCTTTGGATTTCAATGACTCACCAACCTCTTAAGCTCTGAGAAATTTAAAGTTCTAGTCCCAATAATTCCAAATTGAAGTTTCCTGAGCAGGGGCCACTGGCTATATAAAAATTATTATAGAGAAATTTTAAAAATACAGATTTTCATATACCTCTTAACCCTGTTCTACCTAATCAGAATATCATATTCATAGTTCTATTATCTGTTGAAAAATCTCTCAGGGTGATTCCAATTTTCAGACAGGCTGAAGAAGCTCTAATGTGGTCTTCACTTCAAAATTGAGGAAATGGAGACCCATAGGCACCACTGAGTAATGTCCATACTTGAACAATAGCCATGTATTTGTGTGATCCCAGGGCAAACGATTTTTATTTTTGAGTATACCTTTTAAACCAGAGTTCTTGCTGCTTTTGATCTTTCCTAACTTCAATTTTTCAACAGATGCATACATTTCTTAAGCATGAACTATGTACAGTCCTTGGAGGCACATGCACACAAACACACCAAACCATAAACATGTAAACAGTAAATGGATAATGTGATTTGTGGAAAAGGCAATGGGACAGTGGCAAGGGGTAGTCTGTGATAAGTTCACCTGCTAGAGAAATAAGGCACAGGTGTGTCTCATGGTGAAGGAAAAACATATCACTGGGGCAAGTGTCAGGTCACATGAGAAGGCATACCTTTGTTTCTCCAGAAGGAGTATTTCTGGAATTCAGAGCAGGAAATTCTGATTAGGCTCGTCAACAAAGTGGTAAAAAATGGCTCACTATATTCGTTAAAGCTGTTTGGTTCAAACATTAGAATAAATATGGTTTACCAACAATTCTTGACAGTAAATTGTTTTTACCTCGTTGATTTGACTCACAGCAACATATTCTTCACTTTTGACTGCTTTTCTTCAGTTCTTCAATTTTCCTGTCAGTCCTATTGTATTAATAGGGATTCTGGCTACAGAGTGGTGGTAAAGATTATAGTCCATGTAACAGAAGCATGTTCATGGGAGTTACATTTACCAGAGGGATCTTAAAGCTAAATTTGTCCAATGTCCTTGAATGGGCAAAGAAATTGAGCCCAAGAGAAAGGAAAAGTCTTTTCCTTTCACCAGAGAATAACAGGTCTTTTGTCTTTTAAAGTTGTTTCATCCCTTTAACATTCTACCAAATCCTCCCCTTTCATTTCCAAGCTTGCTAGGTTTGGTTTTCTCAGGAATCTGTATTTGGAGGCACTTATATTGCAATGCTTCAGTTCAGAATTCTGCTAGTTTTATGTATTCTGCCTTTCACGTAATATGAACTAAATGAGGGCCTATTATGTCACAGCAAATGTTCACTCTGTAAAGAAACTCACAAAAAGCTAAGAATTGGGAAGGGAATACAATAATATTGAATGAGGTCCTGATGATATTCTCCTTGAATAAAATTTCCCTGGTTTAGATATTTTAGAAAAATTATCTGATTATTAAAGATTAAAGTGAATATAATAAAAATGATGATAAACATTACTTTACATCTGTAAATTGTATTATTTTCTAATTTGTTCCTTCCAAAAACCCTGTGAGGTTGTTATTATGGTCTTCATTGTGCAGATGAGTTAATTAAGGCTGAGAAAATTTTAGGTCATTAACTTAAAGTATTCTTACTTCGAACTATTTGCCATTAGCCTGCCAGAAGTGTTTACTGCCCAACAGTTTCTTCATTGAAATCGTTACTTCTACATTTCTCAGTGTATAAATCAGGGGACTTAACATAGTGGTGATAAGGGTTTAAAAGACAGCCACCAACTTATCCTCTTAAAAGGTACTATTGGTGCACATGTGCATGAAAGTACAGGGACCAAAAAAGATGATGACCACAGCAATGTGGGAGCCACAGGTAGACAGAGCTTTGTGCCTGTCCACTGCTGACTGCTTTCTCAGGGTTATCAGCATGACAGTATAGGAGATTAGCAGGATAACAAAGCTCACCAGAGTGGTGGCCCCACTGTTGGCTGTCGCAACAACACCAACAATATATGTGTCTGTGCAGGCAAGTTTTAGCACAAGGTGGATGTCACAAAAGTAGTGATCAATCTCATTGGATCCACAAAAGGGTAGGGGGACCACAAGAGCCACCTGGGTAATGAAGGTAAGAACCCATCTATCCAGGTTGGCAGCCACATGTTGATGCATCTGTCCCAGTCCAAAATGGTCATATAGTGTAGGGGTTTACAGATGGCCACATAATGATCATAGGCCATTACAGTAAGAATGAAGATCTCAGTACAACCAAAAAAATGTACCCCAAAAAACTGCAACATACACCCCACATAGGAGATAGTTTTTCTCTTGGCTAATAAGTCAACAATCATCTTAGGAGCTGGCACTGAGGAGTAACAACTATCTACAAAAGACAAATAATTGAGAAAAAAGTACATAGGAGACTTGAAAGGGTTGCCAGTGCAAACTGTCAGCATGATGAGGAGGTTTCCCAGAAAAATGGCTGTGTAGAAGAAAGAAAACACCAAGAAACAAACTTTTCAACCTCCGTATTCTGAGAAAGACCCCAGAAAATGAATTCAGTTACATTGTTGATTTTTTCCATGGAATTAATCCAGCAGGGAAAATTACCAAGAGAGAATTAAATTATCTGAAAGAAAACATAAAATGGAACAAATCCCTGTTTCCAATGTCGAACAATCAGATAATCACATTAGTGGATAATGGAAAATGTGTACTTACTGTTGCTTGGTACAAATACTTAAAGAAATGGAGGACATTTATTCTAATCATCTTATCTCTATACAACAGTCCATTCATTCACTTCAGATGAGGAAGCAACATCCAAATAGATAAAATGAATCATCTATGTCATTAAGTCACTCATCTAAGAATCCCATATTACTGCCCTATTTTTAAGGTTGAATCACCTGAAATTTTTCTGAAATATTTATTTAGATTTTATTATGTATAAGACAATCAAGCTAACTTTGAAAAAAAACTTGCATTTGGGGATATGTAATATTTCTATATCTGGAAATATCCACCTCTTTTTGACACAGACAAGGAAACATATGCTCACAGTTTCCTCCTCTGAGTACAGTCATGCCTCCTCATTGCATTCATCAGTCAGGACACAAGTAGTTGAGACTGAGTGATTTTGCAGGTTCTCCTACTTATGAAACTCAGATTTTTGGTTACATCAGATTAATGATACTTTATTTCAAGCATTTTACAATGAGGAGATATTATAGTACAGTAAAAAGAGAATCAAAATTATACAAACCAATTCATACAAACCTGATGAAGCAATAATCTTGATTGAATCATTTAATGTCCTAGGGCTTCTGTTTCCCTATTTGTGCAATTGGTGACTTTTTATTTCACTATCATCTCTATAATTCTAAGAGTTATTTCTACCATGATATAAAATCACTTGTAAGCCTGAAATAGCCATATATTCCTCATAAAGAGGTAGAGATGAGAGAAGATAAAGCAATAAAAATTCATCTGCAGACAAAGAAAATCTGTTTGATTTGAAAGTTTGAGAATTGAAGTCTCTAGTAATTTCTCCATATTCAAATTGGGAGTGTTTGAGGAATCTCCAGACTTTACTTTGCCTTGTTCTTGGCTTTCAATCACTTGTATGTTGACCAAAAAAAAAAAGCCATCCAGCACTTCCTCATGTATTCTTCTAACCCTTGAATTTTCTTTCTAACTTATTTTAGTTCTTCCAGTTTAGATGAATTAAATGTTTCTGCAAAAGAACATCACTGAAAAATAATTTAAATGGGTCTAGGAGAATTCAATGGTAGAATTTCAGGGACTCTATTATGGTCACTGGAATGTTTGGGTGGAAATAGGTTGTGGAATAGTTTTGATTTAAAGGGTTTTCATCATGCTTCCTCAAATCAATCCATAGATATAAATGATTCCTCTAATTATATGTTAGGCTATGGTTATACAGTGTCATAATCATTGCTAATTTTATCCATTTGAGGCCACACCTCCTGAAAATCATGTCAAATGTAGTGTCTAACAGTTTTAACTGGACTCTGTTCTTTAAGCTAAACCTTTGCAACACTATGCCTTGAATTTCCAGTTTTGGGGGAAACTTAGAGGCTGCATGTCCTGGGATCTGCAGGTTAGAGTGGGTGGAGTAGTAGCTAAAAGTGTGCCTTCTCTTATGCAATGCAAAATAATATTAGCCATAGTGACATAATGCAGAGTTGCAGCTCAAGCACATCCCTCTGCTTTTACATGCCGAATCCCCTTTGGCTTTTCCTTCAGAAATTAAAAAAAAATAATACCCTTTCCCATTGAGGGAGCCCTTCATTTTAAGGGAGCTCCAATCATAGAAGTTTTTGACAAGTGTGAATTTTTTGCTGAATTTCGTTCAGCAGAAACTGGACATTTATGTACTGGCCTGAATTGTGACACACTGTCCACACCACAAGTTCTTAGAGGAGAAGAAAGGATTCCTGCTTTCCCCTTGAATAAAGATCCAACTCAAATGATTCTTTCCTCTACTTTCTGAGAGTCTCAAATATGATAATGTCTCACTTTCCTTTGAAAGGATAAAACTTTAGATTGGCGTTTTCTTTTTCACAATCTTGCTATTCTATATCATAGTCACGAAAGAATACACATTATTATCTTATAAGCTTTGTCTTAAATTTACTCTCCGTTACTTCTTGCAAATATATTACATGTGCTCAAAAATATAGCAATTTAATTGAATTCCCTTTTTCCATAAAATTTCTATATATATTATAAGGTACAGATTTAGAAGAAAATCTCACCAGTATTTTCTAGGACTTCAGTTTTGTTTTGTCTCTCTCACTGGGATAATTTGAGAGGAGCTGATCAAAATTAAGTAGGAACTGTGCCTTCAGAATTGCTTTATAATAATTAGTTACACAGATTCTTTAGAATAGCTTTGTGAATAGTTAGTACCCACATATTCAAGGGCTGGTAGGAGTCAGTATTTGTTGGTCCTGGTTCTGTCTTTTACTTACTGAGATCTACCATCTCACCGCATCTTTGACAATGAATGGCCTTTTCTCTGATTTTTAGAAGGTCTATTTAAAGAGAATGATGCAAAATAATAATGACCTTGTGAAAACAGTTCCCCAAAGTCTTATTCCATAGCCAGAAATATTTCAAAGACTTAACAATGAGTTTTAATCTCCTTTTGACTTTTCACTTTAAAATAATTTTAAATTTTTTTCTTTGTGAAATTTAAAACCCAATTAAGTCTCACATTAAGAGCTTTAACACTAATTTAAAACATTTCATCAAAAATTTGAGATTTATCTGTTTATATTAAATATATCTTTTATATCCAATTAACATGTATATATCTAAATCTATATCTATCTATAAAACTCTGTTTTGGGGATATTCAGGTGTTGACTTTGAACTCTTCCACTCTTTTAAAAAGTTCCATTTGATTGAAAAATAGTGTAATCAATAGTACTAGATTTCAGTGCTTTTCTTTTAAATTGTGTCTCTGCTGATTTCTGGAGAAAGAAACATGAAGGTGTTTCTTTCTAGTTTCTTCCTATGGTGGGTAACTTGGAGTGTTAGCTTCCACTCTTTCTTTTACTTTTTGAGAGAAAACACTTTGAGGGTAAACCAAAATCAAGGTGTTGGCAGAACTGTGTTCTTCTGAAGGCTCTAAGGGTAAATCCATTTTCCTTGCAAGGAGCTGTTCAAGTCAAACTCTTCAAGTACACTTTCTACTCTGCTAAAAATGATATAAAGTGGGTTAAAAAATCAAACTTCAGTCCTTATTGCTGCAGCTGGTCTTAGGACCATAAATGATACTCATCAACTTACTCTTCCAACCACCCAGGCTAGATCTCCCCACACTCAGCTGCTACCACTCAGGTTTTTAACTGCTCAGGTGACCCTCATCTTCACCTAATAAAAGTCTGAGTTATTTCTTACTTTACTTTTTTTCAGTGGATCCCACAGAAAATTGGCATTCTTCTCAGGCACTGATTGAGAATAATACCCCCAATTACAATGCATGTTGCTTTCAAAATACAAAGAACCATTGAGTACTGTGTCTATTTTCCAGTGGTAGGAGGCGTCACACAATAACTATTCCTTTTTGTGTGTGTGTGAGGTTATCTTTTCATGTCCTAGACAACAGGTCTTCTAAGAACTTTAATTATATGACAGAAGCTGAAATGTGTTCATGATCTTTTTCTTCAAATTTCTGGAAATTTGTGTAATTAGTCATGTTTAAATTACCTATTAATATGTGCTAGAAAACAAAACAAATCACAAATTAGTGACTTAAAGCCACAAAATGTAATTAAACATTAATGGTTTGAAATCACAACACCAAAATTTAGTTGGAAAAAGACAAAAGTATTTTCTTATGATTCTGCATTTTGGGCAGCATTCAGCTAGGTGGTTCTTCTGCTGGTCTCACTTGGAAACATATTGACAGCTCAAATGGGTAGATGGTCCAAGATGGCCTAATTCATAAATGTGACAATTGACTCAACTACTTCAGTTCTCTTTCATATGGCCTTGCTTACCAGTCTATTTTGCATGATAGTATCAATATAGTGGAACATACTAATATTTTGCATAATTTTGATAAAAAGAAATCCCTTAGAATTCTATTATGAAAAAAAAAATGACAGGAGATAATATGGTTCTTGGGCAAAATGCTCTTGTTTTTTGCCTCATAAAGGTGAATTTCATTTGCTTAGTCATTTCATGGGGTTATGGAAAAATTCATTCACAAGTTCAGAACCACAACCCAGGTGCTAGAAGCTCTGATCCTTTAATCAAGTTAATATTACTTGCGCTATAGTTTATACTGAGGCTACCACATGTGTAATATTATAGTAGTCCTTAGCCATATGCTACAATTCATCTATTTGTTGGATGAGTCAGACAAATTATTCCAATGGTGATAACATGGGGACTGTAATGGTTTGGTATTATATATGAATTCCAAAAATTGATATTGGATTATGTTTGTAAACTGGTCTGTTTGCCCATTAGATAGTATTGGATACAGAGGTTTCACTTTTACTTGATTAAATAATGATTTAGGGTTTGATTTGGCTATGTCAAGAGGATGTTGAATCCCCTCCCCCTTGTGGGTGTGGACTCACAGAGAAAACCACAGGGCAGAGCAGAGGAGTTTCTTTCAGTTTTGAAGTTGGAGTTTTAATACTGGAGCCCCATGAAATAAGCATGCAGAGGAGCAGAGCAGCTGAGTCTGGGGAGAATCAAACCCCAGGGAAAGAGACCGAGCCAATTGTCTGATTGTCTACAGCTGGCCTTGTGGATCCAGCAGTGCAGCTGAGCCTGGGGAGAAACCAGCTCCAGGATGAGAGGAACCAAGTAAACCTAAACTTTTCGCAGACATCAGCAGGCACCTTGCTACAAAATGTGGCAACAGATTTTGGTGCTTTATGCTTTCTGGCCTGGTAAATGTAAGCCTCTACCCCAAATAAATAACCTTTATAAATACCAACTAATTTCTGGTATTCTGTATCAGCACCCCTTTGGGCTGACTAATACAGGGACCTTGTATCTTTCAAACTAATGATAGCTATTATCTCTGTCATCCATGATTTTTCTTCATATTTTCTATCTTTTCTGTGATATAAGAGTTATTATTTCAGAATAATGAGTAGGAGGGTTCTTCCAGGTCCTAAGTGTATTTGTTCCAATTAAACATTTGAATAATGGGGAAATAATCACAGGATAGATACACAGCCACACTAAACCTACTTTGAAACAGTCTTGAACCAAAACTCAATTCATAATATGGTCTTAATGAGCCTCCACTCCAACTGGAGGGTTACAATAGTATTTGAAGTCCTCTTGCATGAGTGTCACATCAGAAGTTATATTCAACAACACTAAAAATG
>JAQZBX010101677.1:0-11246 GCA_029593785.1 Cabassous unicinctus
AAAAAAAAAAAATATATATATATATATGTATATATATATATATTTCAGGGTGGTGGGAATGTGGAGAAGCATGGGGAAAATACAACTGGAGTGACCTATGGACTGTGGTTAACAGTAATAATGTAATATTCTTGCATCTATGCCAAAGATGTACTGTGTTGATAATGGGGGAGTATGGAAAATGTCTTTGCCTCATGTATTTGGGGACGCCCGTGGTTAGGTGCATACATATTTATGATTATTATTTGTTCTTGGTGTTTTGCCCCTTTTATTTATAGTGTTCTTCGTCTCGTATAGCAATATTGCATCTAAAGTCCATTTTTTCCAATATTAGGATAGCTACCTCAGCTCTTTTTTGATTACTTTTTGCATGGAATATCTTTCTCTAACTTTTCACTTTGAACCTATTTGTGTCCTTTGATCTAAGGTGAGTCTCTCATAGACAGTATATATATCACATGGACCATATTTTTTAAATCTATTCTGCCAAACTTCACTTCCATTGATATCACTTCCTATTCCTCCTCAACCCTTCAACTAATCTACTTTCTGTCTCTATGGATTTGGCTATTCTGGATAGTTTGTAAAACTGGAATCATACAATATGGTAGTCCTTGTGGTTGACTTCTTTCACTTAGCATAAAGTTTTCAAGGTTCATCCATGCTGTGGCATGTCACAGTAACTCCTTTCTTTTCATTGCCAAATAATATTGCCTTGTATGGATAAACCACATTTTATTTATCCATTTATCAGGTGATAGGGCATTATTTTCTTTGAATCCAGATTTTGCTCTCTTTTCTATTTTAATTGGAATTTTTCATTTCTGCCTTAATTGTATGTTTAGCTTTAGCAGTCTCTACTACAGTTTGATGATCAAGTTCCACGCCCCCTCCCCACACCCCCCCCAAACTTTGCTAAAGCAACTGCATCTACTAGAACCATTTAGCCTTCTTTTGGTCATCAGGACTTGAACTCCTTTCCTAATTCTGGAGAATCCTTTATCTTATGAAACAGAACTACTACTACTATAAATAAAAATAAAAAAAACAGAAAATGCCAGATACTCTTTCCAGGTTCTCTTGCTTTAGGACATGCTGGTTGTAAGTACTCATCCCCAGTCTTTGAATCAAAAACTAATGATGGGAATAAGGGACCTAGAGAATCCATGATAGTGTTGGGGAGCGGCAACTACAAGCAGTTTCTAAAAGGGCAGGAGTGGTAGCCACGTCCACTGCCCTGTGTTTAATATTGGTGTGGATGGTGCAAGCTGCAGTGTCTGGGTTTAGGAGCAGCAGTAGCGGCGGTGGCGGGTCTTCACTTAATCACTGTTCCTGGCCCTCTAGCCTCTGTTCCTGGGTCTCAGGACCTCCCAGAGAAGCTGTGAGTTTCCCAATGCATTTTTTTCCTCTTTATTAGAGATTGTGGGTTTACAGAGCAATCATATGTAAAATACAGGAGTCTCATATATACCCTTATAGTATTGGAATGGGACATTTGTTACAATTGATGATAGTACATTTTTGTAATTGTTTAAATTAGGGTTGTGTAGTGTAGTTCCATGGTTTATTGTTTTTTTTTTCATTGTTACCATATACACAGTCCAACATTTTCCCTTTTAATCACACTCAGATATATATTTCAGTGCTCTTAATTATGTTTACAATGTTGTGCTATCACCATCACCTACTATAAAATATTCCCTTCATTCCAAATAGAAACCCTGTATATTTTAAGCATTAGCTTCCCATTCTCTATCCCCACCCCATCCCCTGATCACCTACCTATATTCTAGATTCTGACTCTATGAGTTTGCTTATTCAAATTATTTCATGTAAGTGAGATCATACAATATTTGTCCTTTTGTGTCTGGCTTATTTCACTCAACATGATGTCTTCCAGGTTTATCCATTTCTTTTTATGGTTGAATAATATCCCATATGTATAAACCACATTTTATTTATCCTTTCATCAATTGATGGACACTTAGGTTGCTTCCATCTTTTGGCAATTGTGAATGAACAACAATGTGCAAATATCTATGGGAGTCCCTGCTTTCAATTCTTTTGGGTATATAGCTAGTAGTGGGATTGTCAGATCATAGGGTATTTCTATACTTAGCATTCTGAGGAACCGTCACATTGTCTTCCACTGAGACTACACCATTTTACATTCCCAACAACAATGAATGAGTGTTCCTATTTCTCCACATCCTCTCCAACACTTATATTCTGTTTGTATTTTTTAATAGCAGCAATTCTAATAGGTATGAAATGGTACATCACTGTGGTTTTTATTTGCATTTCCCTAATGGCTAATTAGGTTGAGCATTTTTTCGTGTGCTTTCTGGCCATTTGCATATCTTCATTTGACAGATGTCTATTCAAGTCTTTTGCCCTTTATTAAATTAGGTTGTCTTTTTGTTGTTAAGTTGAAGGATTTCTTTTTATAGTCTGGATATTAAACCCTTATCAGATATGTGGTTTCCAAATATTTTCCCCCATTGTGTAGGTTGTCATTTTACTTTCATGATAAAGTCCTTGAAGTACACAAACTTTTTATTTTGATGAAGTCCTATTTATCTATTTTTTTTTTCTGTTACTTATGCTTGTTACTTATGCTTATGTAAAGCCTAAGAAGCTACCGGCTAACACAAGGTTCTGAAGAAGTTTCCCTACATTTTCTTCTACGAGTTTGATAATTCTGGCTCATATACTTAGATCATAGATCCATTCTGAGTTGATTTCTGTATAAGGTGTGAAGTAGGGTTCTTTTTTTGCAAATAGAGATCCAGTTTTACCAGCACTATTTGTTGATGAGACTATTCTTTCCCAGTTGAGTGGTCTTTGCTCCTTGTTAAAAATCAGTTAGCCATAATTGTGAGGATTGACATCTGAGCTCTCAATTCAGTTCCATTGGTCTATGTCTGTCCTTGTGCTAGTACTATACTATTTTAATTACTGTGGCTTTGTAATAAGGTTTAAGATCAGGAAGTGTGAGTCCTCAACTTCATTCTTCTTTTTCAAGATGCCTTATTCAGGGCCCCTTCCCCTTCCATATAAATATGATGATTGGCTTTTCCATTTCTGCAAAGAAGCGTTGTTGGAATTTTGATTGAGATTGTGTTGCATCTATAAATTGCTTTGGGCAGTATTGACATCTTAACAATATTTAGTCTTCCAATCCATGAACATGGTCCTTCCATTTATTTAGGTATTCTTTGCTTTCTTTTAACAATGTTTTATAGTTTTCTTTGTACAAGTCCTTTATATCCTTGGTTAGATTAATTCCTAGCTATTTGATTCTTTTAGGTTCTATTGTGAATGGAATTTTTAAAATTTCTTCTTCCAATTGTTTATTGCTTATATATAGAAAACTCTGATTTGGGGGTTCTGGTCTCATACCTTGTCACTTTGCTGAATTCATCTATTAGCTCTAGGAGCTTTGTTGTGGGTTTTTTAGGATTTTCTCTATAAAGATCATGTCACCTGCAAACAGGCAAAGTTTTACTTCTTCCTTTCTAATTTGGATGCCGTTTATTTCCTTTTTCTTGCCTAATTGATTTAGCTGGAACTTCCAGGACGATGTTGAATAAAAGTGGTGACAGAGGGCATCCTTGTCTTCTTCCTGATCTTAGAGGAAAAGCTTTCAATCTTTCACCATTAAGAACAATGTTAGCTATGGGCTTTTCATATATGCCCGGAAACTTCCAATTCACTTTTAATAAATTAGCCTAAGTCAGCTTCTGTTGTTTACAACTAAAGCCCTGATAGATAGAATACCTTGGTCAACTTAGAGCAATTTTACACATTTTTGGCATTATATAGTCTAAATAACTATAAGTTTCCTCAAAGCACAGATGGAACCCTATATAAGGAGACATATTCAGGAAAAGTATATGTAATATTAATACTTTGCATTGTATAGATCCTCATTAATTCAAAAAGAATAGAAAACAAGACAGCATAGCACATGTAAAAGAATATGGACGTTAAGGTAAAAAAAGACGTTAGTCTAAATCACTGTTGATCACTTCTTGCTGTGAAACCTTAGGGAAGTTCCTTAAACAATGGGCCTTACTTTTCTCACTGAAAAAATGAGGATAATAGCACTCATTCTATAAAGCTATATCCAGGATGGGAGATAATAGATGTAAAACACCTACCCCAGTATCTGGCACATATTAAATAATCAACAAAATTTTCTAGTCCTCTCCTTACACACTGCCCATCCGTCAATGTCAAATACAAAACTAATCTTTCCAGGAATTCTGTCTTCCAAACAAGGGAAAGGGAAAGGAAAATTCACTCCTGGACCAACCAAACATACTGACCCCAGAGTAAAACACCACCACCCTTCTTTATGTTTAGTATTCCAGTTAGCATATTATCTTTTCTATATTTCTAGATTTTTTTCAGACCTCTTATACATGAATTGATGTCCATATATCCACAAAGCCATGCATTAAAAGTTGTTAAATTCACTTTTATTAATATCATTGTCCTAACAAAAAGAAAATGAATAAGATCAAGTTTAAAGCTACAGAGTTAGTTATGAATAGATACAAGTTTTCCTTGACTTCTTTTTTTTTCAGTCACATTACCAGTATTCTTTCCCACTTTATTTGATTCTGATATTATGAATTTTTAGCCAATCCAAATCCATCATTGACTGATGTACAGTTTAGAAACTCTTGTGTGCAGGATAATTGACGAAGGGCAAAAAATGAAGCAGAAGGTTTTTTACTTATATTGTCTCCAGTCCTAGATAGACAGCAGCTAAGTTGCCAGAAATTAGCAGCCAGTCTTGACCAAAGCTGGGGTCAATGCCCATGTGTGCATGTGGCCCTCTATATATGAGATGGTTAGGGTAGAAGGAGTGGGGAAGGAAAACACTTAACGAGGAAAAGGGGCATGCTCAAAGGAGGTAGAAGCTCTTTATATGAATGTATTACACAGGATATTAGACATATTGGAGGAGGTTTAGAGATCATATGGTTCAACTGCCTCATTTTACAGATATAAAAAAATGAGGCCCAAATTGGGTATATGACTTTCCAATGTCAACCAACTAGCAAGTGGTAAAGCAGAGATTAAGACCAAGTGCTTCAAGTATCTTTTTCCACCAAACCATGAAAGAAAAGGAAAATGATTATGGACTCGTATCTGGACCACCTGTTGTCCCGTGTTATAATATTCCGGATTTCACCACGATATGCCCCAGCTCACCATACTCCAGTTCTCTGCTGATACCTACTAGGACTAAGTTAACTGTGCCTTTCATTACAGCTGAAACTTCAAAGATGGGAACTGAGGCCATCCCCTTTCCTTCCGACTCAGACACTGCTCCATGTTAGGAGCAACAACATAAGGCAAACTATTACAATATGCTCCAGAAATTTTAAGTGGTATGTATTGGTCAGCCAAAGGGATGCCTGATGCAAAGTACCAGAACTCTGTTGGCTTTTGTAAAGGGTATTTCTTTGGGGTAGACACGTACAGTTACAAGGCCCTAAAGAGTCGAACTCAAGGTTACTTCCTCACCCAAAGTCTGTTGCCTCATGTTAAAGCAAGATGGCGGGTGATATCTGCGAGGTTTCAGCCTTCCTCTTTTCTCTAAAGGATCCATGGGTCCAGCGTCTTCCTGTCTCAGCTGTAGGCTGGAGGGCTCATTTCTTCCTGGGCCTGCTCTTGTCTCTTCTTGACTCTTTACAGAGTCAGCTGTAAACTATCAGGCAAATGGCTCCTCTCACCCCGGGGCTCCAGGATGAAAGCTCTCTCCTTTGCCATGTCTATGGAGCTGTCTTTTTTCCTCAGTGTATCTTCTCTGTGTATCTACTTCTGTGTTCTTGATTGAGAATCCATTTATATAGCACACCAAGGGGGCAGGGACTCAACCCTGCATGCCCTAATGAAATGGTGGAATCAAAGCCCTAAACTTGATTTAATCAAGTAAACGTAAAGCCTTTGAATTTAAATCAATTAAAGGGCATTATGCCCAGAGGAACAGACCAGTTTACAAACATAATCAAATATCTTTTGGGGGGGAATTCATAAATAATATCAAACTGCTACAAGGTATATCAGAGGAAAGAATAGGGTACCAAAGTCAGTTATTTTACCTCCAAACTGGATTGTCTCTAAAGGCAGGCATTTCTTCTGAAGAGACACTGCAAACCTTCTATTCCATGTTTTTCCACATATTAAAAAAAGAAAAAATTCCTAAAGTCTACTTATCAAGGAGGAAGGAAATGTGACTTTGCTTGAGGCCAGCCTTTTGCAAAGTCTTCATAATTTACCATGTAGTTGCCTTGGAAGCACAGATTTCACGTTGCTATCTGCCTTTCATTCCCCTAACCTCTCCATTCCAACAACTGTAGACAAATTAAAATTTAGCAGTTTGTAAGAATCAAACAGGAAGTGAAGGTTGGTTCCCTAAAGTTCCAATAATCCCTGAAAACAATGAAGCACTAGAAATATCGCTACTGAATTTTTCTAAACTATAAAATTCCCAACACCAAAATAAACTCTACATGGACCAGAGATTTAAACACTATGAAAAAAAAAAAAAAAAATTAAAGTGCTGGAAGAAAACATGGATAAATTTTATTTTTATAATCTTGGCATGTGAATGACCTTTATAAACATGATACAAATGCCTATTACTACATAAATATAAAGCTTCTGTACAACAGAAAACTATGAAAGTATAAAGACAAATGACAAAGTAGGAGAAATATTTGTAACACAACAGATAAAGGGGTAATGTTCTTCATCTGCAGTGTATACTTAGAAATTATAAATAATAATCCAGTCAATGAACAAACTATAGGAGATCTGGGCTTAGTTTATGCAGAGGGCTTTACTGGGGAAAAGAGAAATCAGCAAAGATTTTAGTAGTCACGTGGGGCTGAAGTGACAAAACTGGAGATGTGAGGGGCCTCCAAAGCATGACCAGTTTCCCTTACATGATTTTTACTGAATTCTAAACCTGCTTTGGAGACTACAGGGTGTTCGTACATTTTTAATACTCCCCGAAGCAGCCTTCAGCCACTCAGATCTGCCTGCCTGGGCTGTCCTTTGTATTATCTCTCCCCAAGTATTAGTTATTTTTTTGGTACTTGAGTTTGTTAGTCCTTTGGCTGCAAAGTTACATGGGTTCTGAGTGGCCGGCTCCCAACCCTATTTTTCCCCTAAGCCCTGTTAATTTTAGTGTGCAATTTTGCAGGACCCCAAGTTTCTCAGGAAGGCAAATAGTAGAAATGCTTTTACTTATACTCCCTGGAACAAAGAAGATATTTTGCTCCTAAGAGGGAAGAAGGCTAGGTGATACGCTAGAAATTTAGACAAAAAGACAAAAGTAAAACTTCCAGAGAAGAAAAAAATATATAGGAGTTGTCATGTCATGAATAAATGAATTGCCCAATTACAAAGTGATTTTATTCTATATTAATGCACTAATAGTGACATGGATAAATACTCATATGTTACTAATTCAAGGTTGAACAAGAAAACAGGAATCTTTTCTTCCAGTTAACAATAATGCTTGCTGTATGAAACAAAGTTGTCATAACACAAAGGTGAGAGCTTCTTAATTGTAGGGCACTGTCAGTAAACTGTTCCTCAGAGTTAGAAATTTAGCTGTAGAAGTAAAAGAATTTTTGTTAGATGCTAAAGGTGTCAGCTACATTCCTACCACCACACCACAGCCGTCAGTTAAAAATCACCTGGGAAAAAAAAAAACGGAGAGCGGATGTAGCTCAAGCGTTGAGTGCCTGCTTCCCATGTATGAGGTCCAGGGTTCAATCCTAGTACCTCCTAAAAAAATAAACAAAAATATAAATAAATAAAAATCACCTAATTTTTGAAAAGTTTAAAATCAAAACAATTTTAGAATTATTAAAATTACTGTAATCTATCAGATACATAAAAGTATAAACACCACAACTTTGTAATTACCTAGGATTTTTTTTTTAAAGTAGTCAAAACACTTGCTTAGTGAGCAAGCTACTGTCTGGTAAAATGAGTTTTTCTTAGGGCTCCCCTTGGCACCAGCATAAAGCACACATTATTTTCCCTTCTCTGAGATGTGTCTGTGGAAGATAGAGGATGTGTTAAAAAACAGACAAGGTGGGAAGCTGTGAACATTGCCAGACCACTAATAGGATGTCTTTTTGGAAATCACCAGCAGGAAAAGAAAAAAAAGAGAGAGAGAAACAAAAATAATACAAAGCGAAATTTACTACACAGCCAATATGTGCTAGGCATTATACCTGGTGCTAGAAGAACTCTGGAAGCAAAGAGAAGAAAAAGACGGACGGAACTAGGGCCTGAAGCTTGTCTCAACATTATTCACACTGTGTTTAATTATCCCATGACTAAAATATTACTGTATATAGACTTCCATTCTCACAGAGCACTGAAGGCCATTTCTGCTTTAGGATTTCAAAAAGTTACAGGGAGAAATGATGCACCTCAAAAAATGCCCAATTGGCCCAAGGAGCCTCACTCATTATGCCAGGAGGAGACCTGACTAATGGGACACAGTGAGGCTGGAATAACAGGAACATTCTGAAGATGGGCCAGGGTATTTACTCCTGTAGGAACAGACCTGAAAAGAAACTGGAATTTCCTGAAGCCTAGTCGATAGTAAAGGCAGCTCTATACCAAGAGGTAGGAGAGACATACTAAGTTCACTTCCACTTCTAATTATCACTTTGAGCAAATCACTTCAACTTTCCATTCATCCATTTCTCCATATATAATATGGAACCAATAATATTTTAAGAGATAGCAAGAACATAAATACTCTCTGTTAAAGTGCTTTGAGCTCTCTGGAAGAAAAGCAACATTAAACCAATGAATCATTATGACTCAACATTGGGTTGGGGGACAAGTTAAAACAGTGAGAATCATTATAACAACTAAACTTCAGAATACAATTCACTAAACTCTTCTCCAAAAAAACATTATAAATGTTACATAAATGTTCTTTATTCCTCTCAAGACCAACTCCATCACTGCTACCTTTTCTCATCATTCCCAGTATCAAAACTACTTGTGTGAAATGCCATGTTGTGTGAAATGCCATGTATTTCAAGGGAAATACCTAGTTAAACTTGCTCCACTGACTAGACATCACCACCAAGGCAGCAGACAAAAGCTAGAGCTGCTCATCTTTTGATGAACAAGGGAGGAAGGCATCCACAACATGCACAAAATCAATGAAGTAACCAGCAATGCTCATCTGTGTCTAACTTTGTTTCTTTTTATTTTTGACTAAATACATTTAAATGATAAAATATGTTACATAGCCTATGACACTATAAACCTTCTTTTAGAGTGATTTTTAGAAATAATGCAATGCCTGGAAAAAGGTATATTTTTCATTCAGTAGAGCAATACCAAAATGAGAAATAGCTTTGTTCAAAGCATAAATTAGATTTGAAATGTAAGGCACTCCCAGGGCAAGAGTGTTAAAATAAGAATTTCTGGGCCATCAGTTGAGACAGTTAAAGAGTTAAACACACAGTTATTAATACAGAGCTCTGAAAATAAAAGCATGGTTTTATTTGAACATTAAAAATCACTGTGTACAAAATTAAAAACTTTTGTGCAAAGACTTTATCATGAAAGAAAAAAACACAACCCGCACAATGGGAGAAAATATTCAGAAACCACATAGCCGATGAGGGCTGACTATTCAGAATATATAATGAAATTCAGAATATATAATGAAATTCAACAACAAAAAGAAAAAAATCCAATTGAAAAGTGGGAAAAAGACTCGAATAGACATTTCTCCAAAGAAGATACACAAATGACCAAAAAGCAGATGAAAATATGCTCAACATCATTAGCAATCAGGGAAATGCAAATCAAAACCACAATGAGATACCATTTCACACCCACTAAAATGGCTACTAAAAAAACAAAACAAAACAAAAAAAAACCAGCAAATTGCAAGTGTTGAAAAGGAGGTGAAGAAATAGGAACACTCATTCATTGTTGGTAGGAATGTAAAATGGTGCAGGAAGACAGTATGGCAGTTCCTCAGAAAGTCAAATACAGAATTACCATATGATCCACCAATCCCATTTCTACTTATATAACCAAAAGAATGGAAAGCAGGGACTCAACCAGGTATTTGCACACTGATTTTCACAGCAGCATTATTCCCAATTGTCAAAAGGTAGAAGCAACCCAAGTGTCCAGCAACTGATGAATAGATAAACAAAATGTGGTGTATATACACCCAATGGTTCAGTTCCCGGTGCCTCCAAAAGAAGACAGCGAGCTGGTGTGATGGGCAGGCACAGCAAGCTGACACACAAGATGATGCAACAAGAGACACAAGAAGAAAAACAGGCACGCAAGCTGACACACAAGAAGACACAACAAAGCAGGAAGCAAAGGTTCCCGGTGCCTACTAAAGAGGTCGAGCGGGATGGCAAGCTGGAGTGATAGGCACGTGCAGCAAGCTGACATGACAAGATGATGCAACAAGAAACATAAGAGAGAAAACAGAGAGACACAAAAAAGCAGGGAGTAGGGGTGGCTTAGGCAATTGGGCACTTCCCTCCCACATTGGAGGTCCTGGGTTTGGTTCCTGGTGCCTCCTAAAGAAACGAAGACGAACAGACACAGCAAGTGCAAACAATGAGGGGGTGGGGAGAGATAAATAAAATAAAATAAATCTTTAAAAAAAAATAAAAAAAGGAATGACGTTCTGATACATGCAACTACATGGATGAACCTTGACAACATCATGTTAAATGAAATAAGCCAGACACAAAATAATAAATACTGTACAATATCACTGATATGAAATAATTAGAATAAGCAAATTCATAGAGTCAGAAACTAGTACAGAGGTTACCAGGGGGCAGGGGGAATTAGAGAATGGGGAGTTGTTGCTTAAATTGTACAGAGTTTCCATGTGGAACGATGGAAAAGATTTGGTAATGGATGGTGGTGATAGTAGCACAACATTGTGAACATAATTAACAGCATGGAAAAACATATATCTGAATGTGGTTAAAAGAGGAACTATTGGGAAGCGGGTGTGGCTCAGTGGATAGAGCCCCCGTTTACCATATGGGAGGCCTGGGTTCGCGTCCCGAGGCCTCCTTGTGAGGGCACGCCGGCCTGAGCGGTGCGGTGGGCTGATGCAGCAACCTCATGGCAGGAAGCGGGTGTGGCTCAATGGATAGAGCACCCGTTTACCATATGAGAGGCCCCGGGTTCGC
>JAQZBX010101678.1:0-11240 GCA_029593785.1 Cabassous unicinctus
GCCCAACCATTTGCGCCACATCCACCCCCCTCTAATATATTTTTAATCTCATCCATTGTGTCTTTCATTCCCAATAAGCTCTGTTACTTTTCTTTGCAGGCTTCCAAATTGTTCTTTATGCTCACTCTTTGTCTTATTAATATTCTTTATCTCTTTAGCCATATTTTCCTTTAACTCCTTGAATTGATTTAGGAGATTTGTGTAAACATCATTGATTGGTTCTCTTAAGTCCTGTGTCTCATCAGGATTTTTAATTTGATCCTTTGACTGGGCCATATCTTCCTGTTTCTTAGTATGGCTTGTAATATTTTGCCATTGTCTAGGCATCTAGATACTGTGAATTTACTCTGATAGTCAATTTCTCTCTCTTACCTAGTGGTTTTATTTCACAGCATTTCTTTGACTTTGGATTTAACTTATTCTAAATCTTTAAGATTGCCCAGCTTAAGTTATAACATGGCCAGGGACCCACTAATGGGGTGCAGACCAGATCCAAGAGTGCCTGGACATGAGAGACTACAAAAAGCATTTTTACTTCTTGCAGTTTCCTGGCCTTCCAGCAGATTGCACTCTTTGGAAACCTTTCCACAGAGGTGTCTCTTTCAACCTTCACTTGCTGGTGATTTTGGTCTGGCCAGAGTGGAGATTCAAAACGGGCTCTGCTTGCCAAACACACCAAAGAGAAACCACTCTGCCCTGCACCACACCCTCTATCCTCCCAGGGAGGAAGATGTCTGTTCCCCTCTCAGTTGGCTGCAGTGAGCCATGGGTTTTACATAGGCAGTTTGCCTTAAGGTAGGGGATGGGTGCCATTCACAGCTGCAGGGCCTAGTGTCTCACTGTTTTTGCTTCGGTCTATTCATCTCAGTGTCCCTCTCCCTCCTTGATGATGTGCAGCACCCTCCTGGTTTGCAGACCCCCAAAACAGCTCCCTCAGACAGATTTTTGCCCTTCTTCCATTGTTTTTGTAAGAGAGGTGAGCCCTGCCACCCTATTCTGATGCCATCTTCCTGGAAATTCTCCAATCCACTAACTTTTTTGATTAGGTAACTTATTACCAGTGTCAATTATATCAGTTAAGCGAGCTTCTATTGCATTTTTGACATAATTGAAAATAACCTTCAGGAATTTAGAAATTAGGATTGTAGGGGCCCTTAGATTGGATAGTGAAGCTGATTACTATATTAGAAGGTTTGCTTAATTTTCATTTCCATCATTGACTTTGCTAGAACCTTTCTTCAGGGTAAACTCTCAGTCAACAGATTTTTTAAAAACATCAAGTGTGCTTTTTCAAACCCTGTCATCACATTATCATGCCTCCCTAAAAGAGTATCAAGGATAGAAATGGATACATTCATAATCTGAGAGCCAGCCTAAATTCAAATGAAACACTAGCTTTACTTCCATAACACACAGTTATTAAACCTATAGAGTCCTATTTCAAGAGCTTGAGCTTTAAACCCACTAGGGTTTAAATAGGTTATTAAGGGGGGCTTACTGTATTCAGGAAGACCCCTTGAATTTTACCAGAAGGAGGTATAAGTAGCCACTAACTTAGCCTTGCTAGTAATCATAAACATCCAAACGAAAACAGCAATAAAATGCCATGTTTCACCCATACGATTGACAAACTTTTAAAAGAATCTTAAAAGATTTTGTGTTGATTAGAATGTGGAGAAAAAGATTCCCTCATATACTGTTGTGGGAAGGTATAGTAGTACTGTTTTCAGGGAAACTTGGCATGATATTAAAATTATGAATACTCTTCAACTCAGTAATTCTGCTTCTGGTTATATATCCTAGAGAAACACTCTATGTGCACAAAGAGGCATGTACAAGGATTTTCATTGCTTCATGGTTGTAGTCATGAAATATTGAAAACAACCTAAAAATGGTCAATAGGAAAATACTCAAATTATGGTACAACTTTAGAACTAAATATATTGCATCAATTAAAGAGACTAAGCTAAATTTTGGTACAACTATAGAATGAAATATATTGTAGCAATTAAAGAGACTAATGCTCTCGATGACATACCATTTATTGGCATGGAAACAAGCTGTGGAAATAAGCTGTGGAATAAAATACATATTTTTTTTTGTATGGTTTATGGCTTACATCATCGTTTGTATTTCAAAAAATATTCATATAAACAAAAATATTTTCATATGAAAATGCACTGAAAAAGGTCTGGAAGAATGCTTTTCAAACTGGTAACAGTGTCTACCTCCAGGGAAAGAATTAGGATTAGAAGTTGTGATCAAGACAGATTTGCTTTTCCTTATTGTTTGATTTTTAATGCTGGAATGTCTTCATGTATTACTGATACATTTTTTTTACTGATACATTTTTTAAAATTATAAAAAGGATGAGGGGAAAAAGGCAAAGCACTCAAAACTGGTGAAGCAGAAAAGGAGAAATATAAATGGAAAAAGGTGTGAAAAAATGTCTGAAGATATTTTTGAAGAAAATGTATCAAATTAATGATAGCTTTCTTTGGATGATAAAAATGATTTATTTTTATCTTCTCTTTCTACTTTTCTGTATATTTCAGGTTTTCTATAATGGAAATAACGTTTATAAGAAATGTTTAACAGACTAAGGAATGGCTGATAAGTACGAACTGGCATGCTGCCACTTTTAATTCTTACTCTGGAAGCATATTAGTCAGAGTTCTCTAGGGAAACAGAACCAACAGGAGATATCTGCAAATATTATGAAATTTTATAAAATTGTCTCACGTGACTGTGGGGATGCACAAGTCCAAATTCGATGGGGCAGACTGCAAGCTGGGAACTCTAATGAAGGTTTACAATAAACTCCCCGTGGAGAAGCTGACATGCTGAAATAGAGATGAAAATTCTCTCTTCTGACTCCTGAAATCATCACTTCTCCTTTTAAGCCTTCAGCTGATTGGATGAGATGTCTCTCACTGCTGAAGACAATCTCATTTGATTGTATATGTAATTAGTCATAGATGCAATTAACTTACTGATGATTTAAGTCCATGAAGTATCCTCACAATAACAATTAGGGCGGTACTTGCTTGACCAAACAACTGGGCACCATGACCTGGCCAAGTTGACACATGAACCTAACCATCACAGTCCACCCATTGTTAACTTGACAGCCATACACATTACCTTAAAACATACTTAATCTCTAAGTAAAATACAATAACAGATACACTTTTTACCTAACAATACTCAACTCTCCTGCATACAACTGAAAACACTAAATCTCTCCAGAACATGGTGCAAGTCCTTGGGTAATATTCACTCTTAAACTTGATAACCTATAACTTAAATACTACAAAAGGAAACTAATGCAACTTATGTTATACGATAAGGGCATAAGATAGGGAAGAAAACAAAGATATTTGTTTTATGTACACATACAAACATACTCAAAACAAGAAAGAAATATTCATAACCATTACAGTCCCCATTTCTGTAACTGGTCACGTGATCGTAGTTCATATTTATCACTACCTTATTCCACTACCCATTCCATGTTCCCTTTACCCTTAGTAAGCACCTCAGCTGGCCGTGATGCTTTGCCTGGTGGGGTGACCCAAACCTTCATTCCTGAAGTTTCTGAGTCATTGGGCAGAAACTTTAATGTCTTTAATCACAGGGCATGGTAAGTACTATAAGATGCCTTAGGGGACCTCTGTATTCCAGGCAAGCTCTTCTTTACCTCCATTATGTAGGTCCAATCTATTTCCCCTTGATAGTCAGGATCAATCATCCCAGCCAGTGCAGTAATTCCTTTGTTTGCCTGTTGATTTTGAGGAGCCCAAAGTGGCCAGGTAGCAGTCTTAATTTCCAGTTCAGTGGAATCGTTGTTGTGTTCCCTGGTAGAAGCACTCCTCTTTTTGGAACTGAGACCTGTAGACCAGCAGTGCTTAAAGTTGCAAGAACAGGAAGCAAAAATTTTTCTAGTGGATCACTAGGGATAATAGTGAGTGGTGCCACTCCCATTTCCACCCCTCGATTCCTGGACCTGTGAATTCTGGCTATGAAACAAACAGCACCATAGAGAGGATGCTGATTTAGACCATAAATGCCTTCTAGAGAACATTGCCCCAGCCCTGCAATGTGTTGCCACCTAGTTGGTGCTGTAATTTAGTCTTCAAAAGGCCAGTCCACCATTCTATCAAAACACTGCTTCAGGATGATAGGGAACATGGTAAGACCAGTAAATTCCAAGAACATGTGCCCATTCCTGCACATCATTTGCTGTGAAGTGGATTCCTTGATCAAAACCAATGCTGTGTGGAATAGAACCATGATGGTGGATTAGGCATTCTGTAGGTCCAAGGATGGTAGTTTTGGGAGAAGCCTTGCGTGCAGGGAAGGAAAATCCATATCCAGAGTATGTGTCTATTCCAGTTAGAACAAATCACTGTCTCTTCCATGATGAAACAGGTCCAGTGTAATGAACCTGCCACCAGGTAGCAGGTTGATCACCTCTGGGAATGGTGCCATATCAGGGGCTGAGTGTGGGTCTCTGCTGCTGGCATATTGGGCATTCAGCAGTGGCTGTATCCAGGTCAGCCATGGTGAGTGGATGTCCATGTTGCTGAGCACATGAATAACATCCGTCCCTACCACCATGGCCACTTTGTTCATTAACTCATTTGTTCAATTTCCCATTTGGCTAGGGAAAGAGGCCAACTTGTATCCACAGAATGGGTCATCTTATCTGCTTGATTATTAAAATCTTCCTCTGCTGAAGTCACTCTTTGGTGAGCATTCATGTGGGACACAAATATCTTCATATTTTTGGCTCACTCAGGAAAGTTTATCTACATACCTCTTCCCCGGACCTCTTTGTCACCAATCTTCAAATCATGTTCCTTCCAAGTCCCTAACCATCTAGCCAAACCAATATACAAATCGGTATACAGACATGCCTCCGGCCATTTCTCCTTCCAAGCAAAATGAACAACCAGGTATGCTGCTCAAAGTTCTGCCCACTGGGGGATTTCCACTCACCAATGTCCTCAAAGGATGTACCAGATAGGGGATGCAGTGCTGCAGCTGTCCACTTTCAGGTGGTACCTGCATATTGTCCAGAATCGTCTGTAAATCAGGCCCAAGTTTTCTCTTCCTCAGTCAGCTGATTGTAAGGAACTCCCCAAAAGGCCATCATTGTGGGCTGGGAAAGAGAAGGTAATGTGGCAGCAGTGGGGGCCATGGACATTTGGACCACTTCCTCATGTAACTTGCTTGTGCCTTCAGGACCCACTTGAGCCCTATGTCATATATACAACTTCCATTTTATGATGAAATGCTGCTGTGTGTGCCCAACTTTATAGTTTTGTGGGTCAGGCAACACCCAGCTCATAATAGGCAACTCGGATCTCAAGGTAACTTGGTGGCCCATGGTTAAGCATTCAGTCTCTACTAAGGCCTAGTAGCAGGCCAAAAGCTATTTCTCAAAAGGAGAGCATTATCTGCAGAGGATGGCAAAACTTCGCTCCAAAATTCTAAGGGTCTGCATGGTGATTCTCCTATAGGGGCCTGCCAAAGTCTCCAGAGAGCATCTCTATTTGCCACTGACACTTCCAGCACTATTTGACCTGCTGGATCAATGACCCAAGTGGCAGAGCAGCTTACACAGCAGCCTAGACCTGTTGCAGAGCCTCCTATTATTCCGGTCCCCAATCAAAACTAGCAGCTTTTCAGGTCCTTCTGTAAATGGGCCAGAGTAGCACACCCAAACGAGGAATTTGTTGTCTCCAAAATCCGAGGAGACCAACTAAGCGTTGTGCTTCTTTTTTGGTTGTAGGAGGGCCAGATGCAACAGCTTATCCTTCACTTTAGAAGTGATATCTTGACATACCCCACACCATTGGACACCTAGAAATTTCACCAATGTAGAAGGCCCTTGTATTTTTGTTGGATTTATCTCCCATCCTCTCTCACGCAAATGCCTTACCAATAAGTCTGGAGTCACTGCTTCTTGCTTGCTAGGTCCTATCAACATGATGTCATCAATATAATGAACCAGTGTAATGTCTTGTGGGAGGGAGAGATGATCAAGGTCCCTGCGGAAAATATTATGATATAGGGCTGGAGAGTTGCTATAACCCTGAGGCAGGTCAGTGAAGGTATATTGCTGGCCTTGCCAGCTGAAAGCAAACTGTTTCTGGTGGTCCTTACTAATGGCAATTGAGAAAAAAGCATTTACCAGATCAGTAGCTGCCTACCAGGTGCTAGGGGATGTGATGGTTTGCTCAAGCAATGATACCACATCTGGGACAGCAGCTGCAATTGGAGTCACCACCTGGTTAAGTTTACGATAATCTACTGTCATCTTCCAAGATCCATCTGTTTTCTGCACAGGCCAAATAGGAGAGTGGAATGGGGATGTGGTGGGAATCACCACCCCTGCATCCTTCAGTTCCTTGATGGTGGCACTAATCTCTACAATCCTTCCAGGAATCCAGTATTGCTTTTTTTTTTTTAAAGACTTGTTTTATTTATTTATTCCCTCCCCCCATTGTTTTTGTGCTCACTGTCCACTCTCTGTGTCCATTCACTGTGTGCTTTCTGTGTCTACTAGTCTTCTCGTCTTCTTTTTAGGAGGCACCGGGAACCGATCCTGGGACTGCTGATGTGGGAGAGAGGTACTCAATTGCTCGAGCCATCTCAGCTCCCTGGTTTGTTGTATTTCTCATTTTCTCTCCTCTTTCTCTTTTTGTTGTGCCAGCTCACCACATGGGCCAGCTCACTTTCACCAGGAGGCTCCGGGAAACGAACCTAGGACCTCCTGTATGGTAGACGGAAGCCCAATCGCTTAAGCCACATCCACTTCCTCAGTATTGCTTTTAGTTTACTATTTTGCTAGGCAGGGGCAGTTCTAGTGGCTTCCACTTGGCCCTTCTTACCATAATAGCCCTCACTCCACAATTCAGGGAACCAATCTGGGGATTATGCCAGTTGCTGAGTATGTTTATTTCAAGTATGCATTCTGGAACTGGGGAAATAACTACTGAATGGGTCTGGGGGCCCAGTGGACCCACTGTGAGACTGACCTGACCTAAAACTCCATCAATCACCTGACCTATATAAGCCCCTACTCTGACTGGTGGACCACAGTGACATTTTGGGTCTCTGGGAATTAATGTCACTTCTGAGCCAGTGTCTAATAATCCTCAAAATGTCTGATCGTAACCTTTTCCCCAATGCACAGTTATCCTGGTAAAAGGCCATAGGTATCTTTGGAGATGGCTGGGAGGAACATAAACAGTATAAATATTTGGCAGTGTAACAGGGTCCTTCCCCAAGTGGACCTGACCAACTGTCTCAAGTCTGGGAATTCAAGTTAGACTTTTGTTCACTTGACCTAGAATTCTTCTGCTTATACAGATCAAGTAAGAATTTAGTAGACTGCACATCTATTATACTTCTAGATACCCCATGATATACTAACCAACCCCATAGATCTTTGTGACTCAGACTAATTTGATTGCTGCTTTGAGTCTGCTGTACATTATAGTAGCCATTCCCACCTTGTCTTTGGCAATTAAGTGCTGCCACTTGGCTTCTGCCAACTCGGGATCCCCTTTGTGTTCCAGATCCCAGTTCAGTGACAGAAGTTCCCACAGTAATATCTGACCTACTGAGAAGAGCAACCACAGAGCTTTTCAGGGAAGATGGTGCTAGTCTCACAAATTTATTCTTCACAGTACTGCTGAAAGGTGTGTCCTCTGGACATTCCTGGGGTGGATGAGCAGGTCTTAACATGATAAATACATTCTAACATTCCAATCTCTCTAAGCCTTTGGATCACCTCATCTACATTATACCAGGGCAGTTCTGGCATTTCCACCTCATGTAGTGTTGGCCATCTTTTGGTCCATATTTCAGCCAAGCACCAGAACAAACAGAGCCCTTTCTAATCCCTAGAGCTACAACACTGAATCCAGAATCTCTGCTTAGTGAGTCCATATCAATAAATTCAGCCTGATCCAACTTTATATTCCTTCCACCACTATCCCATACCCTTAATATTCATCCACACACATATCCCCCTGATTCCTGTGTATAGAAATTGGAAAATTCATGCAGTTCTTTTGGAGTATAGCCTATCTCCTCATGGGTCATACTTTGTACCTCATCTTTCGGGGCCTGTTGGTACTTCAGTCTAGTTATAGGTCTGGAAGAAAAGAGGGATGGTAGGTGTGGTTAACAAGAGGAATTAAAAGTGTCTTGCAAGCAAATTACCTCAGGGCATTCTGTTGCAGTATCATCTAGTGAAACAGGATTAATCTCTTCAGACAGAGAAGTGTGCTTGCTGTGTCCATTTGCTGTGAAGTGAGAAGTGAGGGCTGTTTCCTTAGGGGAGGTGGTTACAGGTTTTTAAGGCAAAGACTTAGCATAATCTAGGGTTTCAGTATCCCCACAGCCATCATTATCAATCCATATGTACTAACTGCAATTTTCAGGATTCCATTCCTTTCCAATCAATACCCTCACTTTAACAGCATGCACCCTGCAAGGTCAAGAGTTTATGTTGTAACTCTACCACTCATACAGTAAGACTCTGGGTCTGGTTTAGAGAGATATTAAGTCTGCGGCTACATGCAATAAGATTTTCTTTCAGAACACACATAGAAGCTTTCATATCCTTTACACAGTTCTTAAGTTGTAAATTTGAAGCCTTCAGCTCATTCCTTTCTTTTATAACTGCATTCAGCATATTTAGGAACACAGCCAACATCATTATACCTTTTAACTCCACAAAACTCTGTTAAGGTGTCAAAAACACTCTTATCCAGAGACTTGCCTCTTAAAAGCATTTTAGTAGCTGTGTCCAATGGTGATATTTTATGTATCTCTATTGCCAAATCACACCAAGGACTAGCAGTGCCATCTTTTTTTTTTTTTAAGATTTATTTATCCGCCCCCCGCCCCCCGCCTTGCTGCTTGTGCTTGCTGTGTCCATTTGCTGTGCATTTTTCTGTGTCTGCTTGTCTCCCTTTTTTGTTGCATCATCTTGCTGTGCCAGCTCACTGGGCCACACGGGCTGTCAGCTCACTGTGCTCCACGGGCCAGCTTGCCTTCACCAGGAGGCCCTGGGAATTGAACCTGGGGCCTCCCATATGGTAAATGGGAGCCCAACCACTTGAGCCACATCTGCTTCCCAATGCCATCTTGATTATTGGAAAGAGAGTCATTGGTGCCTTTGAATTGAACCAGAGTAGAGAGTCAATTGCAGAAACCCAGAACCAATTCAGAAATCCCATTTTTAAGATTCTGTATCTCAAGAACCACTCTTGACACCAAAACTGTATTAATCAAGGTTCTCTAGGGAAACAGCCAACATGAGAGATCTGAAAATATTATAAGATTTTATAAGATTGTTTCATGCAACTGTGGGAATGCAAAAATCCAAATTCCATAGGGCAGGCTACAAATTGGGAACCCCAATTAAAGTTTTCAATGAACTCCCCAGGAGAAGCTGGCTAACTGAAGTAGAGATGAAAATTCTCTCTTTTGACTGCTGAAATCATTACTTCTCTTCTTAGGGCTTTCAACTGATTGGATGAGATGTCTCTCATTACTGAGGCAATCTCCTCATTTGATTGTATATGTAATCAGCCATAGATGAAATCAACTAACTGGTGATTTAAGTCCACAAAATGTCCTTACATTAACAATTAGGCTAGTGCTTCCTTTAACAAACAACTGGACACCGTTGCCTGGCCAAGTTGATACATGAGCCTAACCATCACAGGTAAGGAGTGTATGTGCCATTTGGAGTATATCCAAATTTCTGATCAAAAACTCCCTATGGAAGAGTGATATTTGAGTTGAGTAGCCACCTCCTGATGTTATGTAACAGACCACGTTTCTGTGCTGGAAACCAAGTCCAAAAAACAATTTAAGGAATTCTGGGAAGACTGTGTCAGAGTAGGCAGGCAAGGCTCAGCTCTTTCACATAAATAATGAATAAAGAGCCAAAAGCTGTCCGAGGGACCTGCTTTGGGGGTCAGCAGACAAGGACAGTGCTACACAACTCACAAACATGAGTTACCAAACTCCTGCAGCAGCCAGGAAGGGCTCCCCTTCCCCAACCCAAAGATATTAAGCTGGGAAAAAGCTCCAGACTCACTGCAGCCAAGTGAGAGGGGAACAGCCATCTTCCTCACTGTCAGCTCTTATAGGGAAAAAGGAGGGGAAGTTGGGAGGCTTCTCTTCAGTAAATTTGGCCAGCAGAGCCTGCTTTGAGTCTCAGCTCTGGCCAGAACAAAGCACAGGAAAGCCAAGATTGAAAGCGACACCTCTGTGGAAAGGTACGCCGATGAGCACCATCAGCTAGCCAGTCTGGAAATTGCATGGAGAAAAACTACTTTTAGGTTTCTCTTAAACTGAACTCCTGGGAGAAAATCTGTGCCCCATTAGTGAGTCCCTGGCCTAATTTTGATAACTTAAGCTGGGCAATTTTTTTTTTTTTTAGGTACCAGGGCTGGGGGTTTAAGCCAGGACCTCATATGTGGGAAGAAGACATTCAACCACTGAGCCACAATGGCTCCCCGAGTTGGTTGTTTTTGTTTGTTTGCTTTTTTTTTTTTGCATATGAATTTTTTTTTTAATCAAACAATATGTTACACAATATATTTGGTTCGTAGTAATGCATTCATACAGTATTTGTCCTTTTGTGTCTGGCTTGCTTCACTCAACATAATGTCCTCCAGGTTCATCCATGTTGTCATATGCTTTACAACTTCATTTCTTCTTACAGCTGCATAATATTCTATTGCGTGAATAGACCACAGTTTGTTTATCCATTCATCTGTTGATGGACACCTGGGTTGTTTCCAACTTTTGGCAATGGTGAATAATGTTGCTATGAA
This sequence comes from Cabassous unicinctus, assembly GCA_029593785.1. Classification (NCBI taxonomy): domain Eukaryota; kingdom Metazoa; phylum Chordata; class Mammalia; order Cingulata; family Chlamyphoridae; genus Cabassous; species Cabassous unicinctus. The sequence continues at coordinate 10,872 of JAQZBX010101678.1, forward strand.
CATCGGTGTGCAGATGTCTGTTCGTGTCACTGTTCTCATTTCTTCTGGGTATATACCCAGTAGTGGTATTGCAGGGTCACATGGGAAGTCTGTATTCAACTTCTTTAGGAACTGCCAAACAGTCCTCCATAGTGGCTGTTCCATTCTGCATTCCCACCAACAGTGAAGAAGTGTTCCTATCTCTCCACATCCTCTCCAACACTTGTAGTTCTCTGTCTTTTTAATAGTGGCCATTCTGATAGGAGTAAAATGATATCTCATTGTACTTTTGATTTGCATTTCCCTAATCATGAGTGATGTTGAGCATTTCTTCATGTGTTTTTTTGCCATTTGTATTTCTTCTTTGGAGAAATGTCTATTCAAGTCTTT
>JAQZBX010101679.1:0-11232 GCA_029593785.1 Cabassous unicinctus
AGGCAGTGGAGAGGGGCACCAGGCCCAGGAGCTGCAGGGGCCTGAGCCTGGGCTTAGTCTTGGCTCTGTCGCTGCTCTGAGCCTCAGTTTCTCCATTTGTAATGGGCAAAAGTCTTTGCCTACCTCACAAGTACTAGATTTCTTACTAGATGGCAAATATCCGAAGTGTTTTACAAATGTGAGTGAAGGGTCCCCCAGACCCTTTCCTTTCTCCGGCTCCTCGCTGTGACAGAGGCAGCAGGCCTGAGACCCTCCGTGGCCTCCGCTGGCTGTGTGTGGAGAATGATGCCAAAATCCAAATTCCACCCCCGCTTTCACCCCCTCCACCATTAGATCCCGCCTCTGACACTCTAAGTTGTTTGCAGAGGCTATTTCAGGGCCTGCTTCCTATCCATTCACCTGTTAAACTAACTGAAGAATTAACTGAACATCCACCGGGGACGTCCTCAGCCGTGCTGAGCTCTGGGGACAAAGAATAAGCCACGGCCTCCGCCACGAAGAAGAAAAACAGCTCACCAGGGCCGGAGAGGGCAAGGCAGCCAAACAAAGATGGAGTCTCCAGGGAAGCGGGTGTGGCTCAGTGGCTAGAGCCCCCGTTTACCATATGAGAGACCCCGGGTTCCCTTCCCGGCGCCTCCTTGTGAGCGGCAAGACCTCACAGCAAGGGGGAGATAAGCAGACACAGAGAAGACACTCAGCGAATGGACACAGCAGCACAAGCAGCAAGGGGGGGATAAATAAAATAAAATAAATAAATCTTAAAAAAAAAACAAAGATGGAGTCTCCAGCTGCCTGGAGGACGGCTGCAGGCGAGAAGGCAGGGCAGGGGGGCAGCCTGCACTAAGGGAGGGCGAGGAGGAGGGCGAGGAGGAGCCGTCTCCACGTGGACCAGCGGGGCCGCAGCTCCCCCACGCAGGGAGCACCTCCGTCGCCACGAGCAGAGCAGAAGCTGCTGGGATCAGAGGCAGAGAGCAGCCGCCAGGTGGAAATCTGAGGCTCGGGCCTCTGTGTCAGGTCAGGATTCCCAGAAGGGATAAAATTAAACCTCAGGACCTGTCCCTAAAAATAGAGCTCCAAGTTTTTTTTCTTATCTAGCGAAATACCGGAGCTTGTCCCCCGGCTGAGGCCTGTCAGGGCAAGGCTCTGACTTCTGGGTTTTCCCTGCCCGTGGCTTGAGCTGGCTGCCACCCCCCATGCCCCACCCCGTCCCACATCCAGGAGCCTGGGTGCCCTGGCGGAGCAGCCAGTCCCGAGTGGGCCTGCAGGCAGCAGTGTGGGGAGACTGGGCCGAGAGGAAAACAGGAAGGTGGGAGCTGATAAGGGGAGAATGTCAAGGGAGCGGGAATGGATTCTTAACCACAGCAAGGTCTGGGGAAATCCTGTCCTGCGGAGTAGCAGCCTCTGGTCATCAGGAGCAGGGCAGAGGTTGGCCCAGAAATTCCCTTTGGCACAGGAAGACACATTTGGATGGTGCTGGGGGGAATTCCTACAAGAGGCTGGTCCATTCATTCATTCAGTAAGACATTTATTAAACGCCTTGTGTGTACGTGTGTGTGTGTGTGTGTGTGTGCGCACACGTTGCACGACCACAAAACCTTGCAGGTGACTCTAGGCTGAGGTGTCTGGAGGGCAGCCAGGTTTATGTTTCCTGAACATGCCAGGCTGACTCCTGCCTCAGGGCCTTTGCACTTGTTTTTTCCTCTGCTTGGAATGTTACTGCCCAGATAGCCACATCACCCCCTTCCTCATCCTCCATATGGTCTTTAATAAAATGCCACCTTCTCAGTGGAGCCTATCTGACCATCCTACTTAAAACTGCAGTAAAACCTCCACCTGCCCCACCCTCACCCCCCTCGCCTTCAAGAGTCCCTACCCCTTTTCCAGGCCTGCCCCTAACATTTGTGGAGCCTGGAACAAGAGTACAAATGGTAGTCCCCAAAATGCAGCCTACCCCCTTTCTCTCCCCACCCCCATTTCCACCCTGCACCTGAAGGAGCCTCACACATATAAGTGAGGACACCCCCGCTCTGTCCCCAGCACCTTGGGCTAAGGGGTGCTCACACCTGCCTCCCATCCTTCCCTCTCAAAACCAGGCCTGGGGGGAGCCCCTGAGGGCTGAGGACCCCTGGGGGTCCTGAGTAGGCAGGGTGTGGTCTAAGAGGAGATTTCAGATTCCCGGGGAGCACATCCCCTGCCTGGCAGACCCCTCACCTGGAAGAGGGCCCTCTAGAGTGCGTCCTAAGGCAGGGATCCCCTTACCCAGGTCTAAGGCTGGCACTGCTCTTGCCTGCCTAGTTTTCCTCCACACACCCCTCCGCATCTGATCTACTATATATCTTACTTACTTGTTTGTTTATTGTGTGACACCTTCCAATAGAATGTAAGCCCTAATAAAGGCAGGGATTTTGTCTGTTTCGTTCACTGCTCTATCCCCTGTACTTATAACAGTGTCTGGAGCATAGTAGGTGCTCAATAAATGTCTGTTGATAAATAATGGATTGGGGGATTCGGAATACCAGGAAAGAAGCCATGCTAGGGGATCCCCCGTCTCCATAAAAGCTGCTTGGTTCTATAGAGGGCTTCTGGCAGGAAAAGTGGCGTGGTGCCTGGTACAAAACTCCTTTTTCAACCTACAGAACCCTAGGGAGGAGACTGTGAGAGTTTTGCTCTTTTAGAAGATAACTAAAAAGATGAGCCGTGTGTTTTAATTATGCATATCTTATTTATTTCAATATACAAACACTCAGCAAATGTTTATTGGGAATGCAAAAATCTGTTAGACAGATGCTTCTGTGTCAAAGAGTTCCAGTCAAGTGGGGAAGTCAGATGCACAAACCAATAGCCAAGTGCAAGACGACTGAAACAGAAGTAAGGTTAAGGCGGTAGCAACACCCGGATGAGAGAGCAGTTACCACTGCCTGTATCAAGCCGGTGAGTCCCTCAGGGAGGAGTGGGCTGGGCTGGGCTTTGAGGAGTGAGTAGGAGTTCCTGCTTTCTAAAAGCTCAGTAACTAGCTGTAGAGACATAACTTTTGCACATTAAAAGATGGTTAGCAGATGAGTCTATGTTTGTAAAAAGCATGTGTATATTTGCACAGAAAAAAAATTTAAGTCTAGAGGGATATATACCAAAAGCTAATAGTAGTTAACGTAGTGGGATAATAGGTGATTCTCTTTTCCTTTAAACTTTCTGTACATGAGACCACATACATTACCTTTATGATTAGAGAACATTAGCTAATTCACAGACCACGTCTGCACAGGAGCGTTTGGCCCAGGGGCTTGGCTGGTAGGGACTCCTGCCTGGAGACCTCAGAGCCAGCAGGGCCAGGTTGAGCTGGCTGAGCAAGGCCAGCCGTGTGGAGGTGGGAAGTCACGAGGACGTTTGGGGAACAGGGAGCCAGCCTGTCTGGGCGGAGGCTGGTCAGAGCTAAGGCGGAAGAGCAGACTGAGGTCAGCAGTGTAGCTTCTCCTTTCAGGCCAGGGCTTTTGGCCTCAATCCCACAGGTTCAGGAGCCCCCACAGCAGGGCTTCGAGCCAGGGGGCTCTGTTTGAGGAGGATGGTGCTCTCTCCACCCAGTTTCACAGGTGCCAAGACTGCTCACACACCTGGCAGAAGCAGATGAATGCAAAAGTCCCAGGGAAGCCTGCCGGTGGGCAGAGCATGGGAACAGGCGGGCCCAGGATCCACAGGCCCCGGGGACAGACAGTCCCAAGGCAGACCTCAGGGCTGCCCAGAGCCCAGGGTCTGCCCGCAGAGCCCACTTCCACACGACAGGGGCGGGGGTGCTGACGTGGCTCCACGGCGCTGGGCATCAGAAGGTTCCAGCAGGCGTGTGTCTCCTCTTCTCCGCAGGGAGAAGCCCCCTCCCCTGATGGGCGGGGTCTCCCCACTCCATCCCCACCTAAGACTCGCCGACCTGCGCCTTCAACAGGAGATAGGTGGGTCCCAATTCTCCTCAACAGGAAGAGAAACAGGTGGAGAGAAAAGGGCCTGAAACCATCTCAGAGCTGGGAAACTGTGGGGGAGGTCAACCGCTAGGATGGGCCGCTGCTCTGGGGATGGCTCGGCCCAGAGCCTCGCACCCAGGCCCTGCGCCCTTTCCCCCACCCCTCAGAACCTCAGTTTGTTGAGCTCTAGGGTGGGGATACCGACCTCTGCTCTGCCACTCTCAGAGAGAACTGTAGTAGGCAAGGACATGCTTTTTAAATTGTTGCATGCTCGATAAATGTAAGGAATCATGAATACCACCCTAATTATCACTGTTGATCTAGGAGGGAGCACAGGAAAGACCACAGAGCTCGTGGCTGCTTCTACTTTACACGGACATCACTTTGGAGATGGGATAAATCTATGGGGTTTTGAGATTTGACCAAATTTCCTGGAAATTTAAATGTCAGTAGTGTGAAGAACACTCAACCCTGGTCATGGGGTGCTGGGACCAAGGAGTAGATAGGGGGAAAAAAAAAAAGTTCCCCTCCCCCGCCACCAGCAGATTTCCGGCCGTGCTGGGGTCAGCGAGCCGCAGGAGTCGGGGGAACCTGGGCAGGGACCACTGTCCCCGACGCAAACAACTGACCTGATTATGGCATTTCCACACTGTAGCATTTCACTCAGCAAGACAGACAGCCCAATCTCAAAAATCTGAATAAATGCCTTACAAAGATGATCTAGGAATGGCCAAGTCACACATGAAAAGAGGCTCAACCTCATTAGCCATCAGGGAAATGCAAATTGAAGCCATCATGGGATAGCACTGCACACCCACTAGAAGAGTTACATTTAAAAGACACCACACGGAGCTTAGGCTGCCTCCGGAACGACTGGCACCCTCAGGCACTGTTGGTGGGAACCACTGCAAAAACCGGTCTCGCAGGTTTCTTGTAAAGTTGAATGTACACCTACATATGATCCAGCCATTCCACTTTTAGGTATTTATGGGAGAGAAATAAAAACATATGTCTGAACAAAGACTTGCCCTCAAATGTTCATAGCAGCTTTATAATAGCCGAAAAATTGAAGCAATCTAAGTTTCCATTGGCAGGTGAATGGTTAAACAAACTGTGATCAATCTGTACAATGGAATGCTACTCAGCAACAATTTTTTAAATGAACTATTGATACATGCAACAACGTGGATGGACCTAAAATGAGAAGCCAGACAAAAAAGAGTGCATAGTATATTATTCCATTTCTATCAAGTTCTAGAAAGTGCAAACAAATCTGTAGTGACTGCTAGCAGATGAGTGGGGTGGGGACCACAAAGGGCAGCTGTAACCGCTGGCCAATTTGATGTAATCATGAATTCCAAAAATATAATTGGATCATGCTTGTAAACTGATCTGTTAATCTGGGCATGATTAGGTTATGATTAGGGTGTTGAGCCCCACCCCTTGGTGGGTGGGGAATCAAATATAAAAGGCATGGCGAGAACAGTTTTGAGAAGCAGTTTTTGAGAAGCAGTTTTGATGTGGGAAAGAAGGCCCCAGGGGAAGAGAAGCGACCTGTTCACCTGACTGTCTACACCTGACCTTGTGGAGGAAACAGAGGAGCTAAGCCCGGAGAGAAACGCAGCCCCGGGAAGAGAGGAACCCAAGAAGCCAGAACCCTGGCAAACGTGGGCAGCTGTCTTGCTCTAACACGTGGCAATGGACTGTGGTGAGAGAAGAAACTTAATGCTTTCTGGCCTGGTATCTGTGAACTTCTACCCAAATAAATACCCTTTATAAAGACCAACCCATTGTTGGTATTTCACATTAGCACCCCTTTGGCTGACTAATACAGCACCATAAAATGTTTGGGGGTGATGGATGTGTTCACTCTTTTGATGGCAGTAATGGTTGCACAGTGTATATGGCAAAAGTTATCAAATTGTACACTTCAAATGCATGTGGTATATTTTATGTCAATTATACCTCACCAATGCTTTTTAAAAACTTTGCTAATTTTTTAACAAGGAACAAACTATTGATAGACATAACATGGATGATTGTCAAAACCATCACGTTGCATGAAAGCCGGAAATAAAAGAGAATACACTGCATGGTTCTGCTTTATACAAAATTCTTGAAAATGAAAATCAACGTTTAGTGACAGAGACTGGAACCTTGCCTGGGAACAAGGGTGGAAGTAGAGAGGAATTACAAACGGCCGTAAAGAAACTTGTGTGGGTAATGAAAATATTCACTATTTTGGTGATGGTTTCAAGGGTGTATACATATATCAAAACTCACCAAATTGTACGCTTTATATATGTCTAGTTTACCATAAGTTCATTAGATCTCAAGTTGTTTTAAAATGCATCAAGACATCAAAAAATTATGATTGCAGTTGTTTGAAACACAATTAGTAGATAAAAATACACAAATCCACAATGCTACTCAGAGAAGATGATTCCAGGAGGAGAGGGAGAAAAAAAAAATCTGTTACTATATGAGGGGACTGAAAAACTAACTCCTTATTTTGAAAATTAGTAATTTAGAGAAAATGAATTAGCATTTATTCTACTTTTCCAACAAGAACTACATTTTTAGTTGAGGAGTGAGAAAAACGCTGTACCTTAGAGAAAAACGGCTGCTAATAAACATAAAAGAATTAGAAAAATCATTATTTTCCAATCCTTAATAAAATTACTGATCCCACCAAGGATTCTCTCTTAATATTGAAACCATAAAGTGAATTGTAAATGGGGAACTGTACATTTGTACAATGCCAAGGTAACAGCCAACTCTTACTGAAGTCGGGGAGGTCGGAGGATGGTGGATTCCCCTAGGTTCTTGGCTATGGTACGAAGAAGAATGTAAGGACATGCCGGTTTAGTCAGGTTTGTTGTGAAACAGGATTTCTGACCCAACCTGCAGGTGCAAGCTCCTCTAGGCAGAGTGTTTGGGGCTCGTGGGCTATGTTTATTAAGCTATTACTTATTCCTCCCTTTCCTAATGTTGGGGGAGGGGCCCCAGCTGTTTGCTGTTCTGATTGGTTGCCCCAACCGTCAGTTCCCCAGGGGGACCAATGGTGAGGCCCCTTGAGGGTATCCAGGGCTTTCCCTTGACCCTGAAGGAGAGCTCGTCCAATCTCGTTCCAAATGGGGTTCTCCTGGCTGTGGTCTTGTGGGGTCCTTCCAGCAGCCTTCTTGGTGGGGTCTTTCCATGGGGGGTTTCCAGGCGGGTTCCATGGCCCCGTGTTTTGCAGCCATGTTTTTCTGCCAGGTCTTGGACTTGTCTTCCCTTTTCCTAAACTACCCTGCCTCATTACTTTCTAGCCATAATGGGAAAAACAGAGCTGTCCAACGGGGGGATCAAACTCTCACCCTTAACCAGGCATCATTCTAACCAGCTCTAATGAAGGGACAACCAGATTTTATGTCTCTTGAGATGCAGGTATATGAAGTACATCCCTATGATGTACTGTAGCTAAAAACATTAAGTATCAAGCCTTTTGATCCAACTTCCAATTCATAGGAAACTCAGGAGTTAGAGAAACAAGCCCAGTTTCACAGGGACAAAGCAATTAAATAAGCCCAGAAAGCGGGGCATTCTGCAGAACCATTTGCTCAGGAGCTTCCCAAGTCAGTGCTGTGATAAAAGGGACTAATCTAGATTTAAAGAAATTTTGCATGGTTCTGTACAAACCAAATGAAAAGGACATTTGGGGATTACTTCAATCGGATATTAGGTGATATAAAGGAATTAATATTTTTAAGTATGGTAATATTAATTTGGCTATATTGGAAAATGTTCTTTTTTAACATTTAATGAATTTTTTTTTTAATTAATTCATCAGATGTCTCAAAACAAAAATCCTACCTATGTCTCTGTTAATCCTTTCCAATATTCACATTGTTGGTAGACAAAAGCCCTTGAATCTTGTTTTCACTATGAAATCATTGATGCCTAAAGGTTTCATGCTACCAGATTCTGAACCCAGTTGTATTAGTCAGCCAAAGGGGTGCTGATGCAAAATACCAGAAATCTGTTGGCTTTTATAAAGGGTATTTATTTGGGGTAAAAGCTTACAGTTACCAGGCCATAAAGCATAAGTTACTTCCCTCACCAAAGTCTGTTGCTAAATGTTGGAGCAAGATGGCTGCCGACATCTGCAAGGGTTCAGCCTTCCTCTTCCTCTTAAGGCTCTGTGGTCCCAGCTTCTTCGAATATCAGCTGTAGGCTAGGGTAAGTCTTGTCTCTCCCAGGGCTCATTTCTCTCCGGCCTCAGCTGCTCTGCTCTCTCCACAAGGCCAGCTGTAAACTATCAGGCAAATGGCTCATCTCTCTTCCCGGGGCCTCTGCCACGTCTAATGGAGACTTCTCTCCTTCCTCACATATCTCCTTCTCTGTGTGTTTACTTCCCGGGGCTCCAGCATTAAAACTCTAACTTTCTCCCCTGCCATGTCATTTTCTCTGTGAGTACTCAACATCCTACTGATGTGGCCCTATCCAAACCTTAATCATTATCTAATCAAGTAAAAGTGAAACCTCTGAATCCAATCCATCCTAATATGTCCATAGGAACAGACCAATTCACAAACATAATCCAATATTTATTTTCTGGAGTTCATAAACAATATCAAACTGCTACACCAGTTAGCACAATGAAAATGCTGTCACTGACATTCCCCATTGGTAGACAACATGAGTAGGGTTGTATTCAGCCCCCAAGATGGCTCCAGACACCCCCACTTCCTGGTGCTCATACCCTTGTGAGGTACTCTCCCACACTGAATAGGGCTATTCAATGGGCTATTGCAGAAACCACAGTGTGTAACTTCCAAGGTCATAAAAGACGTTGTGGCTTCGACCTTGCTCTCTCCTGATGAACTCATTCTGGAAGGAGCCAGCCCAGACGGAGAGGACTGAGGGCTCTTGCCAACAGCCTGCCAGCGTGCGAGTGAGCCCCCAGGGACGCATCCCCCAGCCCTAGCCACGCGCCCGGTGACTGCTGAGCTGACTGACGTCTAGACTGGGGCTCCATGAGCCTCTGGGAGCCAGAACAGCCTGACCCACGGAAACCGTGAGCTGAGAAATGATCGTTGTTGTAAACCACAAAGTCTGGGCGTAATTTGTTGCACAACCAAAGATAATTAAAATAGGTAGTGATGGGCGAAAGCAGGAAACATGAGACAGAAGTGCTGAGTTTCAGTTTCTGCTCTCTCACTTATTGCCATAGCACTTACATACCTCTTTGAGACTCAGTTGTCTAATCAAAACAAAAGAAAAAAGGCATGAAAATATTACCTGCCCCACAAGTTTGTTTAAAGGGTGAAAAGTATACTAAGCCCTCAGTGCAGTTCTAGGCCCGTGGAAGATACCTAATAGTGCTGGTTCTTGTCCCCAACTCTCCCACTTAAAGATGGATTTCTCATCTGTAAAATGGGCTTGAATCAGTTACCTAAAGGATTGGTATAAGAGTCAAACAGGAGTCTGGACTTGGAGGTGCTTTGTAAATTCTAAAGTACTAAACAAATGCTGTTAGCAGAATTGAAGGGACTGTCCCAGGAGAATCTGCAGAGAGTGGCTTCTTCTCCTGAGGGTTAGAATCAGAGGATCAAAGGAGAAAGAAAATAAAAATCAGAGGGTCGGTGTCATCACAACTGAGCCCACAGACATTAAAAGGATAGTGAATAAATATGATGAACAACTCTATAACCACAAATCTGATAACTTAGATGAATTTGACCAATTGCTTGAAAATGCCTGGTATTCTAAAACTCACACAAGAAGAAATAGATAATCTGAGTAGGCCTATATCTATAAAAGAAATTGAATCATCAATTAATAGCCTTCCAAACCAGAAAGCACAAGGCTCAGATGGTCTCACTGGTGATTTTTACCAAACATTAAAAAAGTAATTATACCAAATTCTCGACAATCTCTACCAGAAAACAATAGTAGAGGAAGCACATACTAACTTATTTTATGAGACAGGCATTCCCCTAATATCAAAATCAGACAAAGACATTACTAGCCAGGAAAATTACTAACTAATATATCTCATGAAAATAAATGTAAAAATCCTCAAAAATATATTAGCAAATCAAACTCAACATGCATAAAAATAATTATACACCATAAACAAGTAAAATTTATTCCAGGTATGCAAGGTTGAAACGAGAAAAAAAAATCAACTAATGCAATCTATCACATCAACAGGCTCAGGAAGAAAAATCATATCATCATATCAATAGATGCAGAGAAAGCACTTGACAAAAACCACACCTATTCATGATAAAAACTCTCAGCAAACTAGATATAGAAGCAATCATCCTCAACTTGATAAAGAACAATTGCAAAAAAAAAACCCTACAACTAAAATCATACCTAATGATGAGAAACTGGATATTTTCCCCTAAGACTGGGAACAAAGCAAGGCGGGCCCCTCTCACCATTCCTGTTCAACATCATACAGGAAGTTGAACTAAAGCAACAAGGCAGGGGAAAATATAAAAAGGAACACAGATAGGGAAGGAAGAAAGAAAACTGTCTTTGCTCTCAGATATGAATACTCCTAAAAGAGAGAAAGAGAGAGAGCACTAACACACTACAAAAAGAAATGGGAGGGGGGGGAAAAGAACTGGAGGAACCTTAAATACCTATTGTGAGTGCAAGAAGTCAGTCTGAAAAAGCTACATACTGTATGATTTCAATTCTGTGCCTCTAAGGCAAAACTATAGTGACAGTAAAAAGATCAGTGGTTGCCAGAGGTTCAGGAAAGGGGGTGAGGGTTGACTAGCTGGGGCACAGGGAGTGTTTAGGGCAGTGAGGCTCTTCTGTAAGATACTATAGCTGTAGATCTATGACATTGTCAAAACCCAGAGAGGGGAGTGGGTGTAGCTCAGTGGTTGAGCACCTGCTTCCTATGTACGAGGTCCTGGGTTCAATCCCTGATACCTCTAAAAAACAAAAGAACGTAGAACTGTCCAACACAGAGAATGAACCCTAATGTAAACTATGGACTCCCGTCAGTAATAATGTATTGGCATTGTACCAGTTTGTACCACACTAATGTAAAACGTTCTTAACAGGGGCAATCACGGGGCGGCAAGGGGGAGGACTGTGTGGGAGTTCTCTGCACTTCCTGCACAATTTTTCTGTAAACCTAAAATGGCTGTAAAAACTAAAGTCTACTGAAAACATTAAATTACAAAAAAATAAAAAAGAGGGGGAAAAAAATGCCAAAAGCAAAAGGGGCAAAAGATGTGAACAGATAGTTCGTGGAAGAAATTAAAGTGGCTCA
>JAQZBX010101681.1:0-11237 GCA_029593785.1 Cabassous unicinctus
GCCTCTCATATGGTAAACGGGTGCGCTATCCATTGCGCCACACCCGCTTCCTGCCGTGAGGTTGCTGCATCAGCCCACCACACCGCTCAGGCCGGCGTGCCCTCACAAAGAGGCCTCGGGACGCGAACCCGGGCCTCCCATATGGTAAACGGGGGCTCTATCCACTGAGCCACACCCGCTTCCCTTGCTGGTATTTCAAACCCAGGAAATGGTCGCTGAACTTTTACCTTCTCAAATCGGGACTCTGCATTTTTCACCAGTGTTATCAGCAATTCTCCTGCTGATTGCTGAGTGCAGGGATGTTTGAAACTTTTCAGGCCATCCAATGTAGTCATTACAAACTGGCAGAGTTCATTTGAATTGAGAAAAACTTCAAAGACCTGAAATAATTTAGGGAAAATCAACTTCCAAGAAATAATGGTATGATAGAAAGCCCTGAACAAGGAATAGCTTCTAAGTTAACAATCAGAAAAGTATACAAATCTGTACAAAGTTGTTTGCTTCAGTCTTGCTTATAAAACAAAAAATTGGAATCCACCCAAAATGTCCCCTGATAAAGCGTCCGTGCTTGGCCTTTTACAGCTCTCACTTTTAGAAAGATGCTTTAGTACTGAGATCCTCAGAAAGAGGCATACTTTTACAGGAGTAAGACTAAAGGAAAGACCCTACTGCTATATAGCTGACAGGGTCCCGGGAACACCTAAAATATCTAGTCTGGAGTCAACATATTAAAAGAATGCACCATTCTGCTTCTCATTGCACCTGGCAGTGTATAAAGTCCTTCACATGATTATAACAATATGTATAATTTACTGGGCACTGACTTTGTGACAGGCACTAAGCAAGGCATTTTGAATGCAATATCTTATTTAACCTTCACAACGATTGAGTTATCCCAATTTTTACAGACCCACATTGTACAAATGAGAAAACTGATGTGATGCAGAGAGATATTAAATTACCTGATACCTTTAACTCTATGTGAGTAAAATCTGTAGGTTTTCTTTTTCTACCCTATCCCCTAAAATAGTGCCTGGTACCTTGTAGTTGCTGAATAAATATTTATTGAACGATGAATAAACACATTAATTAAATAGTATATGGCTTGTCGGATCAACTACACCATTTTGCAGCTTCTTTTTGTGACAAGGGTTTACATTTGCAAGAGGCTGACTAGGGTTAGGAGAGCAATCAGTGAGAGCAGAGCTAATCTGTAGAGAAATCCAAGCAGTGATATTGGCTCCTTGGCAAGTTACCCTAAACCACTACACTAATAAGGCAAGGTGAGTAAGTCACAAACATGGCATCTCCTCTTCAAACCACAGAATGCTTAGAGAGCAAATTCCCTGGGCAATCTTGTATGTTTAGTTTTAAAATAAATTACCAGAACTTTTTGCAAAGCGATTTTACCATTTTACAATCTTGTGAACAAATTTTTGAGAGTTCTGGTTGCTCCCCATCCTCACCAACATTTGAGGTTGTCAGTTTTTATAAGTTTGGTCATTATGATTACCTGGGCAATTTTGAAGGGACAACTGTAAAACCGTTTAATACTGTAGAGCTCTAGGAGTTCCCGACATTTTTTCATTGCTCTCCGCAAGCTTTGCTGATTTTTCTTGTCATGAGTGATATCTGAGAAGAAAATATAAAATATTAGTACTTTCTGGCTTATTTCTATCTTCTTGATTTTGCAAGTCTAATTGATCTCCAGGTTGAAGCAGTTTCCAAAATTTTACTTGTCTTGTCTTTTTCACTTGAACAAAAATGCCTAGGGAAGTCTGAAGTCTGAAAGAAAGGTGTTGGCAGGGCCATGCTCTCTCTAGGGAAGAATCCTTCCTTGCCTCTTTCTGCTCCTTGGTGGCTTCCAGAAATCCTTGGCATTCCTTGGCTTGTAGTCACATGACTCCTATATCTGTCTTCATCTTTACATGACCTCTTCCATGTCTCTCTGTGTATCCTCTTCTCTTCTTAAGAAGACACCAGTCATTGGATTTAGAGTCTACTCTAATCCAGTATGACCTTATCTTAACTTAATTAAATCTGCAAAAACCCTATTTCTGAGGTTCTGGGTAGACATGATTTTTTGGGGGACACTATTCAGTCCACTCATGTTGTTCCTTCTTCCTAATATGCTCTTTTTACCTCTTTACCTGGCTATTGGTTTTCATTCTTCAGATTTTTTCCAGAGAGGCCTTTCCTGAACACCACAACTAGATCTGATTCTCACAGATGGGCCCTGTATTTTTCCTTCTAGAATATGGGGAATGAGGGCACAAGAATGGTTGGTGCTTGTACGTGCTAGAGATCTTATCCAGGGCCTCTCTGCCTTCAGCAGTGCCTTACACTTCAGCCTCAGGGTGATATGCAGCAGGTAGTGTGTGCCCTCTGCAGCCTCCTCTGCCACCTCTTTCAGTGGGTCCCCACACAGCAGCGCCATCACGGCCACCAGGTGCCCAAGTCTTTGGAATCGGAGAGGAAGCTAATCAGGAAGGAAGAAGAAAAATGCGATCACATTACAGGTTTATTTAGTTCATTAGATTTGAGTTGTTGGGAAATAATCCCACTTCCATTCCCAACTCAAGAGAAGTGCAAGAGTCACATTCAGCCACCAGATCTCTTCAGGCAGGGTTAACATTTTACATGTAGATACAATAGATTATCTAGCTGGTAGCATTAAATAGGTAAATTCTAACCTAATTATACAATATGAAAAATGAAAAAGTTTTCTGTATAAGGATGTTCATTTAATCACGGTTTAAAAGACCAAATATTGAAAATAATTGTCCAGTAATAGCAGTAAAGGGAAATGATACAGCCATTCCATGAATACAATGAGTAGAAATCAAACATCTGAGGAATTTAAAATATGAAAGGTATGTCATTCTGCTAAGTGAAAAAACTGGATGCAAAGTTGAGGTACAGCATTTAATACTATTAAACAAAATTATTTCCTGATATCCTGCTTTATTTTTTTTTAAAGTAAGATGACTGACAAAAACCACACCAAAAAAATAAATACAACTTAAAATAAATGGTGAAGAAAATAGGACAAATAAAAAAATGACAGTAGGAAAGACAAAAGAGGCCAAGAATATGGTTAGCATACAGAATGGATAATCACTATCTGCTCAAGGTAGACCATGGAGCTAGAATCTGAATTTTCTCAAGGCTAAGACAGACTTACACACAATATCTTGCATAACATGCATCACATTGTTTGTGAGACGCAAACAGCTACAGAGAGGATGCATAGCTCTTCTTAGGACTGAGGTAGATAAAAATTTCTTCTGTGGCTCTTCAGAAAAAGGACACTGAAATATTATGAGCAAAAGCCTATAAAACCTATTGTATGGTAAACACAGTAACATACAAAAATCTGTGTAATGTCTTTAACTCATTGATTCAACCTTCATTCTTTCAGTCAATCAACAAATACTGAACGTCAGTTATGAGCCAGCAACTATCATGGGCACTGGGATATAAGCAATGAACAAAAGAGATAATATCCCTGCTCATAGAGGTGATATTTTAGTTGGGATAAACAGAAAATAGGCAATATAAGTAAAATATATATCAAATGGTGATATATGATATGATGAAGAAAAATGCAGAAGAAGGGGATAGACAGTAACAGGAATTGCTATTTTAAACTGGTCATTGAAAACTGCTCACTAACATTGAAAGGAGGAATTGAGCCATGTAGATATCTGGGAGAAGAATAATCCAGGCAGAGAGAATAGCAATAGCAAAGTGAGAAGGGAGCATGTTTGGTATTTTTGAGGAACAATCAGTATGTTATATTGGCTGAAGCAAAGTAAACAAGGGGGAAAAAAATAGGAGGTGGATGAGGAGAGGGCCAGATGGAGTAGAAACTTACAGGATAGTATAAGGATTTTGGATTTTATTCTGAGTGAGATGGGAAACTTTTGGAGTGTTTTGAGCAGAGAAGGTACATAAATTGATGTATATTTATTCAATAAATATTTAATTGAGCATATATTATGTGGCAGATCCTGTGCTGGTCACTGGGGATGCTATGCTGAACAATACAATCATAATCACTGATGGAATTTACATTCTATTGGAGAGAATCAGACAATAAAACAATAAAGAAATAATCAAACAAGATAACTTCTGATCCTAAGAAGTTCTGGGAAGCAAGGAGTGATGACATATAAAATAAGGGTGGACCTACCTGTGGTAAGCAAAGGCCTTTTTGAGGTGGAGACATTTGAGCTGAACACTTTAAAAAGAGGAGGGGCTAGCTAAGTGAAGAGTTGGGGAAGGCTTTTTCAGGTGAGGAAGTAGCAAGTGCAAAGGCTATGAGGCAGAAATACCTTTATATGATGAGGAACATAAAGGAGACCAGTGTAGCTGGAGTGAAGTAAGTCAGGGAATAGAGAGGCAGGCAGGAGCTAGATCGTATGAGGCCTTGTATTCTAGGAACAGCAGGAAATCATTGAATTGAAAGAGTGACATGGATTTTAAGAAGATAACTTTGGCTCCATGTATTCAACAAATTGGAAAGAACTGAAGTGGAAGCCCCCATCCCAACACACTCACGCACCAAAAAAAGTACTTGGAAGAAATAACCCTTTTTCTTCCTTCTGCTTTTTAAAAATATTTTTCTAATTTTCCATAATGAGTACATATTATTGTTATAATATTCTAAAAAACCCAAACTTTATTAAGATAAAAAAAAGGCCACTGGAGAATTATGCTCCTAATCTGATCTCTAGGTGGTTCTTTAACATTCTCTTTTTTATTCTTTATCTTTTTAAGTTCCTTTGAGAATATGAAAAAAGCTAGGGACCCAGGGTATACACATTTGTCAAAACTCATTGAACTTTACACTTCAATTGGTTGGATTTCACTGGATATAAATTATATCTCAAAGTTGATTAAAGAAAACCTATGGATCTTGCTCGGAAAAATCCAGAAGACTATACCATACACAATTCTTTGTACAATTTCTGATTGTTCTCATCCCATTGGCACCTCTGAGGTTAAGAACCCCTGTATTAGTAATTCTTTTTAGGAAAGAAGATGCTAAGGAAGGACACCAGGGCCTGGAAAGAGAGTATGTATATAGAGGGAATCATATGATACTCTTTTCTTCTTTAATCTTCAGCAAAAATTAGAGGTTGAGGAACACAGAAGGAAGAACAATGAATTGCTGTTATCAGACTAATAGGGTAGTCAGCGATGGCCAGAAGTTACTTGCTTTCATTGACAGAAGAAAGAAAAAAGGAAGTAGCATATTTTGAGGGACCAAACCTACTTCAATAACCAGGTGAAAAGTTTGGATATATTTTCAATGTGAGAAATAAGGAAGTTAGTGAAGTGCACACCTTTAAAGCATGTCTGTTTTGTTTTTTTTTTTAAAGATTTATTTTATTTATTTATCCCCCCCTTGCTGCTTGTGCTGCTGTGTCCATTCGCTGCGTGTCTTCTCTGTGTCTGCTTATCTCCCCCTTGCTGTGAGGTCTTGCCCCATCAGCCCACAGCGCCGCGCGAGCCGGCCTGCCCTCACAAGGAGGCGCCGGGAAGCAAACCCGGGGTCTCTCATATGGTAAACGGGTGCTCTATCCATTGCGCCACACCCGCTTCCTGCCGTGAGGTTGCTGCATCAGCCCACCGCACCGCTCAGGCCAGCGTGCCCTCACAAGGAGGCCTCGGGACGCGAACCCGGGCCTCCCATATGGTAAACGGGGGCTCTATCCACTGAGCCACACCCGCTTCCCAAAAAGCATGTCTGTTTTAACATTTATATCAAGGACAAAGTCTCTAAGGAAAATTCTGACATAAGCCACCTAGCATTCTTATCCTACCAACTTCTCTTCCAATTACTGAGCTTTACTGTGCAGATTGGAGAAATGATGAATGGAAAACAGATGTTCCAATGGCTAGAATACCCATTAAGGAAATAAGAAATAGGGATTAGCAGATGAAAAAATAGATCAGGAAAGAGAGGCTTAGTTGTGGGAAATTTTTTTAGGAGTTATGGGGAGAGGATTCAGAACAGCTGAGAAGTGAGAGTGAAACAAAGAAAAATGAGAGAACTTAAAAAAAAGTGGTACTGTAGTAAATGAACATGATTATTCTCTCTGAGAGGCCAGGAAATATTTAAATTTGATTTACTTACATTTGCCTGCTGGACTTTTTATTTTTTATTTACTTTTTACTTTTTATCTTTTTTGAGGTACTGGGGCTAGGGATTGAACCTGGGACCTCATTATGTGGGAACGTGACACTCAACTACCAAGCCACATCGGCACCTCCTAAGCTGGTTTTCACTCATTTGTTTTGCTTGTTGTTTGTTTCTCTTTTTTTTTCAGGAGGCACCGGGAACCAAAACTGTGACTGCCCGTTGGGAGGCAGGTGCCCACTCACTTGAGCCACATCTGCTCCCATGGATTTTAATTTTAATTTTTCAAATGCAGCACAACAGGGAAGCGGGTGTGGCTCAATCGATAGAGCTACCGTTTACCATATGGGAGGCCCCAGGTTCGCTTCCCGGGGCCTCCTTGTGAGGGCAGGCCGGCCCACGCGGCGCGGTGGGCTAATACAGCAAGACCTCACAGCAAGGGGGAGATAAGCAGACACAGAAAAAACACAGCAAATGGACACAGCAAACACAAGGAGCAAGAGGGGGATAAATAAATAAATAAATAAATAAATAAATCTTTAAAAAAACAAACAAACAAAAAAAAAACAAATGCAGCACAACACCTTAGAGGGTCTACATTCTCTACTGTGGACCTTCACATATTTTCAAGTTGCATCTTTTATTCATTCATTCAAAAACATTTACTATATTAATATGTCTCAGCTTTATGCTAAGCAAAAATTAATAAATACAGTACCTGGCCTCAAGTTGATCATATTTTAGGGAATGGGCAGTTATGTAAATTATCCTAAGTGCCATGATATTACTAGAGCACAAAGGGGACATATAACCCAGTTTGGAGGGTCAGAAATAGAAGGGGGAATAGGCAATATTAGTATGGCTTTGGATCCCTCTTCCCCTGCAACTGAAGGGTTGCTTACTTTCAAGTTGAGATGTCTGGATAAGCACTTTAGAACTTGAGCCATGCTGGCTGTGGCCCGCTCCCGCTCATGGTCTTTGACTGATTGTAACCAGGGGTCCAGGTACTGTGAAAAATAAAGGGAGACTAAATGGTTTATCAGGAAGATTTGGGATAACACCTTTATTCTGTTTGGAAAAAAATGTGCAGAGAGAAGTTCCACATGTCACTACCATGTCTGAAAATATTTTTCTAAATGATTAACTATTTTGGGTTGGAACTGAAAGCAGTGGGATGACAAGCAAAGGCCCAAAGACCTAGAGGGTCAGATGGTTTAGATTCCAGAGGGACTTGTTTTCTAGACTTATTTTCCCTTCCCCCACTTTCTTCAATCTCTTATTTTATTCTTCTGTATGTTTTTAGCCTTCTCAAATCTGCTTTGGAAAGAAAAAATAACAATAAAATGCGATTAAAGGAACTCTGAGGATAGAAAAATTGCATCTACCTAGAACAGTCAGGAAAGAATTCATGGAGAAGATAATATCCATGAGTAGGAGCTTCCTGAAGAAGATGGCATTTCAGGTAGAAGAAATGGCTTAAATAAAGCTGCCAAGGCAGGAAAGTACGAGGTACGAATGCCATCCAATCTGGCTGGCACCTTAATGTTCAAATAGAGGAAGAATGAGAGATAATGTTAAAGTGGATTAATGCAAGGATAAATGTCCATCTGTATTTAGGAACAAATGATTAATAGTTTAAAGAGTTATCTGGGATATCCACATCTCAACAAGGGCAAGAGGGCAAAATGCTTGAATTACAGTGACTGCACTCCAATGAATAGATCCCTTTTGATGGAATGGCATATACTGGAGCAGGTACAGGTGAAATATTGGGGACAGGTAGTCACCTCTGAATCACACCTGATAGGCAGTTGCCTATTTACCCAGTCATGAGGCTGACTCTGTTCCCTGGTCATTGATTGAAACCCTTTTCTGATATTAAGGAATATTAATTTAAGGAAATTATTATAGCAGTCATTTATGAAAGGTCATTTATTCAATACACACAAACCCCCCATGAAATAGGAATTATCTCCATTTAAAGGTGAGGAAATAAGACTTTGAGAGATTAAATTCCTTGCAGTTTATTGCAGATGGACTTTAGTCAATGAATAGCAGAATCAGAATTTCAACCCAAGACTCTGACTCAAAGCTGATAGATGATATTTTTAACTACAATGCTGCTTCCTAAAACTTAATTGTTACACATTTTCTTCTTCCACTTTCACCAGTTAATAGGAATAGTTTTCCATCCTCCCCTAATATCCTGTTTACCTTAAAAATGATGTCAAGATTTTCCAAATGTGGGTCTTTTACCACCAAACTCTGGAGCATCTCAGAGAATGCCTGAAATGTCTGCCTGTAGAGACACTGAAAAGGCACAGGATCAGTGACGCCGCCCCCGCCATTTGAAGCTCCCTAAGCACTACAGACTTCTAAGGTTCTCCTTGTTATCTTGAGATGTCACTCAAAAGTGCAGAACCAGCTCAAAAGTACTGGTAGACAGTTTGTGGCATGAAGTGAAACAGAATAAATCTTCATTTCAAAAAATGGATATCCCAGCATAACTAGGGACACTGCCACCTCTAATTACATTGGGAAATTACTTAGAGGCCATCAAGATACTTTTAAAGTTTGACTTATGACTCTTTCTGACATCTTAAAACAAAGCTTTACCAGCCAGTTTACTAGCCACAAAGAAAACCAAGGCCTTTTCACTTACTCTTCCCTCTGCCTGAAAGCTTCTCCTTCGGATATCCTCCTAACTGGCCCTCTCTCTTCCTTCACCTATCACCTCATCAGGAAGGCTTTCCCTGACTGCCCTATATAAAAAAAGTCCCTGCACATCCAATCACAGTACTCTTTATCCTTCTCTTTCCCTACTTTATTTTTTAAGCACTTCTTACCATCTGACATATTATATATTTATTAATGATATATTTCTCTACACTAGAATGCAAGCTCCACAAATGAGAGTGCACTTTGTGTTTGTTTACTGTTGTATTCCTATTGCCTATCATAATACTTAGCACATGGTGATCCTTAAGTATTACCTTTTGTATCCTTTTGGCTTATTTTAAAGCCAAAAGGAAGGAAAGAAAGAGTAAAGATGAAGGGTGTTGGGATTGAATCGTGTCCCCCACAAAAGGCATGTTCAGTTTCCAACCCCTGGTCCTCTGGGTGTGAATCCATTTGTAAATAAGACCTTTGAAAGTGTTATGAGTTAAAGTGTGCCTAGCATAGTCTAGGCACTGAATGAGGGTGAACCTTAACCCAATATGGCTCTTTGTGTATAAGCCCTTATAAGCAAAAGAAATTGGATACAAGAAAGAGTGGTCATGGGGAGCAGCCAGGAAGTCAACAGAACCTAGAAGAGAAAGGCAAAGATGCCAACATGTTATGCAAGGCCATGTAATGGAAAAGAGCAAGGACCAAGGATGACTGGCCAGTCAGAAGATACCTACCCTGGGTGGAAGCAAGCCTTCTAGCCTCTGAAACCATGAGCCAATAAATTCCTGTTGTTAAACCAACCCATTGTATGGTATTTGTTCTAGCAACTGGAAAACCAAAACAAAGGGAAAAAAAGAAACAAAGTAAAGGCGGGTGGGGGGAGTACTATCTAATTTAACCAATTTTTTTTTCTCCAGACTTGGCTTAAAAGGTTTTTGGTTAGTTCCAAAATATCAAATGCATGCTCAAAAGGCCGAGATCATCTGACTCTGTGGATGGGAAGTTACTGAAGAAAATGTGAATTACCTCTGACTTGTAGGGCCCACTTGGCATGATTTCTTGCAGCTGGGTAAGGGTCTTTACAGAGGGCAGAGTGATTACACTTTTGATGATAAGACTGAACAAGTCACCCCGATCTTCAGAGCCAAACAGCAAATGGACATCTTGATAACTGAGAAAAGATAGTTGGGGAATAGCAAGCTGGGAGGAGAATTTGATTTGGTATTGATAAGCAGGGGTCAAAGTAACCAAAAACAGATGGAAGAGATAGATGGCCACAGCTTGTCAGACTGTTTAGATAAATCTCACAAAAGGTTAGAGGAGAATTTTGAAGCTCAGAGCCTCCATTCTGCCACTCCCTGCACTGTTCCTCCTTCCCCCATTCCCCCTGCCCCCCCACCCAAGAGTCAGAGTTGTGATTTCCTTCTAGGCTTTCCTCTAGTTCACTCAGGGAGGGAAGCCTGCTATGGTCTAAAAATAGTAAACCACAATTTTCCAAAGTGTGTTCTGCTGAATGCTAGTTAGTTTGGGGAATGATGGATTGAACCAAGTTAAAACTTATTAACCATGGAACTTCTCAGGACCTTTAATCAGTTAATTTGCAGTGCAAATCTCTGAGAGAGGTAAATAGCAAGCAGCCCTTTTCAAATTAATTTGACCATGGAACTCTACTGTCATGAGGCATGTATGGAGAAACTTTCCACTGAATATACTTCAGACAAAACTGAACTCCAAAAGTGGTTCCAATAAAGTCTTTCGGATATGGATGGTAGCATAGATGAAATCAAAGTTCTTATACAAAAACATGGATATGGCTTTCCCTTCCTTATCTTAACAATTTTCAGAAGTTAAAAATGTGGAGCATATCACTTGACCTTGGCTTTGGCTCTGGTTCTGAATGGGTAACCAGAATGCATGTACAAGGGGCTTGAGGGATCACCTGAGGTCAGCGATGGTGATGAAGACCTCCTGGCGCACAGGGCTGAAGAGAGAATGCAGGGGCTCCTCTTGCACCAGCAGCTGCAGTGAGAGGGAAAGAACTTTAGAGAGTTGAGAACGTGGGAGGAGCTGTGGACTAGAGTGGAATTGGTGGTGTTCTGTTGTAGACATACTGTGATTCAAGCAATAGAAGAAATTGTAACAGTGAGGTGGAGCCCGTGGCCACTGGACATTTTTGGGGCAGGGAGAGGAGGGGCAGTTGAAATACTCGGGCTTTTTTGTGACTTTGGGGGTTGTCCTGAGTGGCGAAGCAGCGATGAATGTAGGCCATTCTCCATCAGAATATACCATGCAGAACTGGGTGGGAAAGAGTGTGGTCTGTGATGTGAACTGTAGTCTATGCTCGGTGGCAAGGCCCCAGGATGTGTATATCCATTGCGGGTGTAATACCACACGGATGGGGAATGGATGTGTGGGGTGT
>JAQZBX010101682.1:0-11237 GCA_029593785.1 Cabassous unicinctus
TAAGCACCTGTTTTCACTTACAATCAATATCAAGCTTTCATTTTACCTAACATTCTGTTATTGAACTAGGTTCTTCACTTTGGGAAACTAAGCAAGTTACTTATTTAACTGGATGCTATGCATTTGTTTTCCCTTAAAATCAATGTTAAAATCGTTTTCTTACCTAAGACTCCATAAATTCATCAGGTTCTGCAGTTTTGAAAACCAAGGAAGTAACTTGTTTAATTGGCTGCTAAGCACCTCTTTTCACTTACATTCAATGTCAAAGAAGTGGTTTTACTTATTGTTCTGTTAATAAACTTGGACTTCTATTTTGAAAACTAATAAAGTTCCTTGTTTTACTGGATGCGACACATTTTTTTCCCTTAAAATTAATGTTAAAATCATGGTTTTATCTAACACTCCATAAATTCATCAGGTTCTGCAGTTTTGAAAACTAAGCAAGTTGCTTGTTTAATTGGCTTCTTTGCATTTGTTTCTACTTACAATCCATGTCAAAGCACTGGAATTACCTAAAGCTCTGTGAGGATACCAACTCTGCAGTTTTGAATCCTAAGCAAATTAATTGGCTGCTAAGCACTTCTTTTCACTTACAATCTATGTCAAAATACTGGTTTAACCTAACACTCTGTTAGTGAACCTGGTTCTTCAGTTTTGAAAACTAAGCAAGTTATTTTTTTAATTGGCTGCCATGCCCTTTTTTTACGTGCATTCAATGACAAAACACTGGTATTACCTAATGCTCTGTGAATGCACCAGGTTCTGCAGTTTTGAAACTAAGCAAGTTAATGGTTATTTGGCTTCTACACACTTGTTTACACTTACAATCTGTGTTTCCTCATGGTTTTAATCCACCACTCTGTGAATTCATCAGGCTCTTCAATTTTGAAAACTAAGCCTGTTGCTTGTTTAATTGATAACCAGCCCTTTATTTTCACTTATAATCTATGTCAAAACACTGCTTTTACCTAACACTTTGTGAATGCACTAGGGCTTCAGTTTTGAAAACTACTGATTTTACTTCTTTAATTGGCTGCTACACATTTTTTTTTCACTTAAAATCAATGTCAAAACATTGGTTTCACCAAACGCTCCATGAATGCACCTATTTTATTTTTGAAAACTAAGCAAGTTACATGATTATTCGGCTGCTGTGCACTTGATTTCACCTACAATCAATGTCAATACTCTGATTTTACCAAAAGGTCTGTGAATGCACCAGATTATTCTGTATTGAAAACTAACCACTTCTCTTGTTTATTTGGCTGCCATGGACTTATTTTCACTTACAACCAATACCAAAATACTGGTATTACCTATTATTCTGTAAATCCACAAGCTCCATGTGTTTGAAAATTAAGCAGATTTTTTCTTCTTTTGTCTACTACAGACTTGTTTTCACTTACAGTCAGTGTCAGAACATTTGTTTTCCTTAATGCTCTGGAAATGAACCAGGTTCATTAGTTTTGAAAACTAAGCAATGTACTTACTTATTTTGTGGCTATACACTTCTTTTGAATTACAATCAAAGTCAGAGTACTGGTTTTTCCTAATGATCTGTGAAAGCACGAGCTTCTGTAACTTTGAAAAATAAGCAAATTCGTGGTTAATTGGCTGCTACACACTTGTTTTCACTTACAATCAATGTCAAAATGCTGGATTTACCTACAATCTGTGAATGCACCAGGTTTTAGTTTAAAAACTAGTTAATGATTAATTGGGAGCTACGCAATTGTCTTCTCTTATAATCAATGTCAAAACACTTGTTTCACCTAACATTCTGTGAATGTACCAGGTTTTCTGGTTTGAAAACTAAGCAAGTTACTTGTTTATTTGGCTGGTACATACTTGTTTCCTATTACAATCAATGTCAAAACACGTGTTTTACCCAAAGCTTTGTGAATGTACAGGGTTCTATGCTTTGAAAAGTAGCAAGTTACTTCTTTTTTGATTGCTAAACACTTGATTTCACTTAATATCAATGTCAAAACAGTGGTTTCATTGAATGTTCTGTGAATGCACCATGTTTTCATCTTTGAAAACTAAGCAATTACTTGTTTATTTGGCTGCTATGCACTTGTTTTCACTTATAATCAATGTCAAAGGACTTGTTTTACATAACACTTTGTGAATGCATCCTGTTCATCAGTTTTGAAAAGTATGCAACTTACCTGTTTAATTGGCTGCTATGAATTTATTTTCATTTACATTCAATTCCAAATCGCTGGTTTTACCTAATGCTTGTGAATGCACCAGTTTCTGCACTTTGGAAAACTAAGCAATTTAATGTCAATTGGCTGCTAAGTAATTGTTTTCACTTACAATCAATGTCAAAACCCTGGTTTCACCAAATGCTAGCTGAATGCACAATGTTTCCATTTTTGAAAACTAAGAAAGTTACTTGTTCCATTGGCTGCTGTACACTTGTTTTCATTTACAATCAGTGTGAAAACATGGGTTTTACCCAACAGTATGTGAATGCACCAGGTTTTTCTACTTTGAAAATCAAGCAGTATTCTTGTTTATTTGCCTGTTATGGACTTATATTTACTCGCAATCAATATCAGAACATTGGTTTTAACTAATATTCTGTGAATGCACCAGGTTCCTCAGGTTTGCAATGTATGAAAGTTACTTGATTAATTGCCTGCAATGTACTTGTTTTCCCTTACAATCAATGTCAAACCACTGGTTTTATCTAATGTGCTGTGAATGCACCATATTGTTCAGTTTTGAAAACTAAGCAAGTTACTTGTTACTTGCTACTATGCACTTGATTTCACTTAAAAATAATATCAAAACACTGGTTTTACCTAATGCTCCAGGTTCTGCAGTTTTCGAAACTAAGCAATTTAATGGTGAATTGGCTTCTATGCACTGGTTTTCGCTTACAATCTCTGTCAAGACACTGGTTTCACTAAACTATCTTTGAATGCACCATGATTCATTTTTGAAAATTAAGAAGGTTACTTGTTTAGTTGGCTGCTATACACTTCTTTTCAGTTACAATCAATGTCAAAACACATGTTTTACATTACTGTCCATGAATGCACCAGATGCTTCAGTTTTGAAAACTAAGAATTTTACTTGTTTAATTGGGTGCTAGGCATTTGTTTTCAATTACAATCAATGTCAAAACTCTGTTTTTATCTTACATCTGTGAATGTACCAGGTTCTTCTGTTTTCAAAACTAAGCAGTTTTCTTGTTTATTTGGCTGCTATGGACTTATTTTCACTTGCAAGCTATATCAGAACACTGGTTTTACCTAACACTATGAATGTACCACGTTCTTCAGTTTTGAAAACTAAACAAATTACTTCACTAATTGGCTGAAATTCATTTGTTTTCCCTTAAAATCAATATCAAAACACTGGTTTCCCTAACACTCTGTGAATGCACCAGATTCTTCAGTTTTTAATATTAAGCAGGTTTGAAACTAAGCTATTTAATGTTTAATTGGTTCCTACGCAGTGGGTTTCACTTAAAATGTCAAAACACTGGTTTCACTGAATGCTCTCTGAATGAACCTTATTTTAATTTTGAAATCTAAGCAAGTTACTTGTTTAATTGACTTCTATGCACTTGTTTCACTTATAATCAATGTCACAACACTGGTTTAATCCAAAGTTCAGTGAATTCATCTGGTTCTTCAGTTTTGAAAACTAAGATATTTTTACAATTGACTGCTATGCACTTGTTTTCATTTACAAGCAATATCAAAACACTGGTTTTACCTAATGCTCTGAGAAAGATATGGTTTCTTCTGTTTTGAAAACTGAGCAAGTTACTTGTTTATTTAGCTGCTATACACTTGTTTTCACTTACAATCAATGTCAGACTACTTGTTTTATCTAATGCTCTTTGAATGCACCAGGTTCTTCAGTTTTGAAAACTAAGAAAATTACGTGTTCAATTGGGTGCAATACCCTTCCTTTCACTTACAATTTATGAGAAAACACTGTTTCCATGGAACACTCTGTAAATGCACCATATATTCATTTTTGAAAACAAAGGAACCTACTTGTTTAATTGGCTGCTATGCACTTGTTTTCACTTAAAATCAATGAGAAAACATGGGTTTTACCCAGCACAAAATGAATGCACAGTGTTCCTTGGTTTAGAAAACTAAGCATGTTACTTTTTAATTGGCTACTATGCACTTGATTTCAATTACAAACAATGTCAAAACACTGGTTTTCCCTAATGCTCTGTGTATGCACCTGGTTCTGCCATATTGAAAAATAAACAATTTAAAGGTTAATTGAGTGCTATGCACTGGTTTTCACTTACAATATATGTCAAAGCACTGCTTTGACTGAATGCTCTTTGAATGCACTATGTTTTCATTTTTGAAAACTAAGCAAGTTACTTGGTTTATGGGCTGATATGAATTGTTTTCAGTTAAAAACACTATCAATCCATGAGTTTCACCCAAAGCAATGTGTATGCACCAAGTTTTTATTGTTGAAGACTAAGCAAGATACTTGGTTATTTGGCTGCTACACACATATTTTCACTTACAATCAATGTCAAAACACTGGTTTTACCTAACACTCTGTGAATACATCAGGTTTTCAGTTTTGGAAACTAAGCAAGTTACTTGATTAATTGGCTGCTACACACTTGTTTTCAGTTACTATCAATTCCACAACATGGGTTTTCTCCAAAGCTCCATGAATTCACCAGGTACTTTTTTTTGAAACTTAAGCAAATTACTTGTTAATTGGCTGCTATGCACTTGCTTTCACTTAAAATCAATATCAAAATCTGGTTTCATGGAATGCTCTGTGAGTGTACCATGTTTTCATTTTGGAAACCTAAATGAGTTACGTGTTTAATTGGCTGATATGCACTTGGTTTCAATACAATTAATGTCAAAACACGAGTTTTACCTATTGCTCTATGAATACACCAGGTTCTTCTGTTTTGAAAACTAAGCAGTTTTTTTGTTTATTTGGCTGCTACAGAACTATTTTCACATACAAACAATATCAGAACATTGGTTTTTACCTAATGCTCTATGAGTGCAGCAGGTTCCTCAGTTTTAAAAACTATGCAAATTAATTGTTTAATTGACTGTATTGCTTTTGTTTTCACTTAAGTTCAATGCAAAAACACTGGTTTTTATCTAATGCTCTGTAAATGCACCAGGTTCTACAGTTTGAAAAGTAAGCAATTAATGGTTAACTGGCTGCTACACACTTGTTTTCACGTACAATCAATGTCAAAACACTGATTTCATCTAATGTTCTGTGAATGCCCCAGGTTTTTCAGTTTTGAAAATTAAGCATGTTACTTGTTTAATTGGCTGCTACACACTTGGTTTCAATTACAATCAATGTCAAAACACTGGATTTACCTAAATCTCTCTGAATTCACCACATTCTTCTGTTTTGAAAACTAAGTAGTTTTCTTGTTCAATTAGCTGCAATGCACTTGTTTTCACTTACAAACGGTGCCAAAACACGGGTTGTACCTAATACTCTGTGAATGCACCGGTTTATTCTGTTTTGAAAACTAAGCTGTTTTCTTGTTTATTCGACTGCTACAGACTCACTTTTATTCACAATCAATATAAGAACCTTGGTTATACCTAATGCTCTGTGACTGCACCAGGTTCTTCATTTTGTAAACCAAGCAAGTTACTTGTTTATTTTGCTTCTTTCCACTCCTTTTACCTACAAACAATGCCACAATATGGGTTTAACCCAAAGTTCAGTGAATTCACCATATTTTTCAGTTTTGAAAACTAAGCAGTTTTCTTATTTATTGAATGCCTTGGACTTATTTTTACTCACAATCTATATCAGAACACTGGTTATACCTAAAGTTTTGTTAATGCACCTGGTTCTGCATTTTTGTAAACTAAGCAAGTTACTTGTTGAATTGGTTGCTATGCACTTGTTTTCACTTAATATTAATGCAACCAAATGGGTTTATCCAATGCTTTGTGAATTATCCATGTTCTACAGTTTTGAAAACTAAGCAAGTTACTTGTTCAATTGTCTTCTACAAACTTTATTTTCACATAAAATGAATGTCAAAACACTGGTTTCAATGAATTTTCTGTAAATTAACCATGTTTTCATTTTTGAAAAATAAACAACTACTTGGTTAATAGGCTGTTTTGCACCTGTTTTCACTTACAATCAATGTCAAAGCACGGGTTTTACCTAATGCTCTATGAATGCACCAGATTCTTCAGTTTTGAAAACAAAACAACTTAAAGGTTAATTGGCTGCTACACAGTGGATTTTTCTTGCAATCCATGTCAAAACACGGGTTGCACCAAACACTCTGTGAATGCAACCTGTTTTCATTACTGAAAACTAATCAAGGTACTTGTTTAATTGGCTACTACACACTGGTTTTCACTTCCAATCAATGTCAAAACCTGGTTTCACTTAATGCTCTGTGAATGTACCAGGTTATTCAGTTCTGAAAACTAAGCAAGTTATTTGATTAATTGCATGCTGCACACTTGCTTTCATGTACAATCAATACCACAACGCGGGTTTTATCCAATGCTCAGTAAATTTACCAGGTTCTTCAGTATTGACTACCAAGCAAGTTACTTGTTTATTTGACTGCTATGCACTTTTTTTCACTTAAAATCAATGTCAAATCATGGGTTTTACTGAAGGCTAAGTGCATGCACTAGGTTCTTCAGTATTAAAAACTAGGCAAATGTCTTATTTATTTGACTGCTAAGGCCTTGTTTTGACTTAAAAGTAATGTTAAAACATGGGTTATACCCAACACTATGTGAATGCACCAGGTGCTTCAGTTTTTAAAAATGACAAGTTACTTCTTTAATTGGCTACAATGCATTGGTTTTCACTTATAATGAATGTAAAAAACACTGGATTCTCTGAATGTTCTGTGAATGCACCATGTTTTCGTTTTCAAAAATTAAGCAACTATGAAAGCTACTTCCTTAATTGACTGCAATGCAATTGTTTTCATTTAAAAACAGTGTCAAAACACTGGATTTATCTAATGCTCTGTGAATGCACCAGGTTACTCAGTTTTGAAAATTAAGCACATTACTTGTTCAATTGTTTGCTACACATTTGTTTTCACTTACAATCAATGCCAAAACACAGGTTTCACTGAATGCTCTGTGAATGCACCATGTTTCATTTAAGAAAACTAAGAAAGTTACTTCTTTAATTGGCTGCTATGCACTTGTTTTCACTAGCAATCAATGCCACTACATGGATTTTCTTCAACATTGAGAGAATTCACCAGGTTCTTCAGTTTTGAAAACTCAACTAGGTGCTTGTTAACTGTCTACTATTCACTTGTTTTCACATACAATCAATGTCAAAACACTGGTTTCACCTAAGGCTTTGTGAATGAACCAGGTTCTACAGTTTTGAAAACTACATAATTTACTTATTTATTTGGATGCTATGAACTTGTTTTCACTTACATACTATGTGAAAACAATGGTTTTACCTTATACTCTGTGAATGCACTAGGTTCTTCAGTTTTGAAAACTAAGCTATGTAGTTGCTTCTTTGGCATCTACACTGTTTTTTCACTTACAATCAATGTCAAAACACTGATTTACTCAATGCTCTGTGAATGTCCCTGGTTCCTCCGTTTTGAAAACTCAGCAGTTTTCCTGTTCAATTTGCTGCAATGCACTTGTTTTCACTGACAATCAATTACAAAACAGTGGTTTTACCTAATGCTGTGTAAAAGCACCAGGTTCTGCAGTTTTGAAAATTAAGCAAGCTAACGGTTAATTGGCTGCTAAACACTTTTTTCCCTTACAATCAATCACACAGCACGAGTTTTATCCAATACTGAGTGTATTCACCTGGCTCTTCTGTTTTGAAAACTAAGCAAGTTATTTGTTTAATTGGCTCCTAAGCACTTGTTTTCACTTACAATCTATGACAAAACAAGGGCTTTACCTAATGCTCTGTGAATGCACTTCATTGTTCTGTTTTGAAAACTAAGATATTTTATTGTTTATTTGGGTGATACGGGCCTATTTTCACTTAAAACCAATATCAGAACACTGATTTTACCTAACGCCCTGTGAATGCAAATATTTTTTTGTTTTGAAAACTATGCTATTCAATTGTTTATTTGCTGCTGTGCTCTTCTTTTCATTTACAATCAATGTGAAAACTTGTGTTTCACTTAATGCTCTGCTAATGCACCATTTTTTCATTTTGGAAAGCTAAGATATTTACTTATTTAATTGGCTGCAATGCAATTGTATTCACTTAAAATCAATGTCAAACCACAGGTTTAAACCAATGCTCTATGAATGCACCAGTTCTGCAGTTTTGATAACTAAGCATGATACTTGGTATTTTGGTTGCTATGCACTTGTTTTCAATTACAATCAATGTCAAAACACTGGTTTTACCTAATGTTAGTTGCATGCACCAGGTTCTTCTGTTCTGAAAACAAAGCAGTTTTCTTGTTCAATTGGCTGCAATGCACTTCTTTTGGATTACAATCAATGTCAAAACATTGTTTTCCTAATGCTCTGTGAATTCACCAAGTACTGCAGGTTTGAAAATTAAGCAAGTTAATGGTTAATTGGCTATTAAGCACTCATTTTAATTTAGAATCATTGCCACAGCAAGGATTTTACCTAATGCTCAGTGAATTTGCCAAGCTCTTCTGCTTTGAAAACTAAGCAAGTTTCTTGTTTAATTGGCTACCACGTCCTTGATTTCACTTGCAATCAATGCCAAAACTCTGGTTTTACCTAATTCTCTGTGAAAGGACCAGGTTAATCTGTTTTGAAATCTAAGAAGTTTTCTTGTTTTTTTTTTTTGCCTGGGTGGACTAGTTTACACTTACAGTCAATTTCATAGCACTGGTTATACCTAATTGTCTGTGAATGCAACAGCTCTGCAGTTTTGAGAAATAAGCAATTAATGATAAATTAGTTGCTACACACTTGTTTTCACTATAATCAATGTCAAAGCATGGGTTTTGTCCAATGCACTATGAATGCACAATATTTAATTTTAGAAAACTAAGCAAGTTGCTTGTTTAATTGTCTGCAATGAAATTATTTTCACTTACAATCAGTATCAAAACACTGTTTGTTCCCAATGCTGTGTGAATGCACCAGGCTCTTAAGTTTTGAAAACAAAGCATGTTACTTGATTATTTGGCTGCTATGCATTTGTTTTTATTTACATTGAAGGTCAAAAAATTGGTTTTACCTAATGCTCTACAAATGCACCAGGTTCAGCGGTTTTGAACACTAAGCAAGTTAATAGTTATTTGGCTTCCACGCTTGTTTTCAATTAAAATCAATTTCAGAAAACTGTTTTTTCCTAACAGTGTGTGAATGAATCAGGTTTCTTTAGTTTTGAAGCTAAGCAATTTAAATGCTTATCTGGTTGCTACACACTGGTTTTCCCTTACAATCAATGTCAGAGAACTGGTTTTACTTAATGCTCTGTGAATGCATCAGGTTCTGCACTTTTGAAAACTAAGCAAGCTAATGGTTAATTGACTCTTAAGCACTTCTTTTCACTTACAATCAATGCCATAACATGGGTTTTATCTAATGTTCAGTGAATTCTCCAGGTTCTTCCTTTTTGAAAACTAGGCAAGTTTCTTGTTTCATTGGCTAATATGCCCTTGTTGTCTCTTACAATCAATGTTAAAACACTGGTTATACCTAATGCTCTGTGAAAGCACCAGGTTGATCTGTTTAGAAAAGTAAGGAGGTTTCTTGTTTTATTGCCTGCTGTGGACTTGTTTTTACTTACGATCAATGTCATAACACGGCTTATGCCTAAGGCTCTGCGAATGCACCAGTTCTGCAGTTTTGAGAACTAAGCTAGTTAAGATTAATTGGCTGCTATGCATTTGTTTTCTCTATAATCAATGTCAAAACATGGGTTTTACACAATACATTGTAAATGCTCCATGTTTTTATATTAGCAAACTAAACATGTTACTTTTTCAATTTCCTGCAATGCATATATTTTCACGTATAATCAATATCAAAACACAAATTTTAACCAATGCTCTGTGAATGCACCAGGTTCTTGCATATCAAAAACTAAGCAAGTTTCTTCTTTGATTTGTTGCAATGCACTTGTTTTCACTTACAATCAATGTCAAAACACTGCTTTCACCTAATGCTTTGTGTATGCACTATGTTTTCAATTTTGACAACAAAGCAAGTGACTTGTTTAATTGACTACTCTGAACTTGTTTTCACTTAAAATTTCAAAAGAGGGGTTTTACTCAATGCTATGTGAATGCACCAGGTTCTACACTTTACAAAAGTAAGCAAGTTACTTGTTTAATTGGCTGCTATTCACTTGTTTTTACTGACAGTAAATGCCACAACACGGGTTTTATCCAATGTTCCGTGAATTCACCTGGTTCGTCAGTTTTGAAAACAAAGCAAGTTACTTGTTTAATCAGCTACCATGCACTTGTTTTCCCTTACATTCAATGTCAAAACACTGACTTTACCTAATGATCAGTGAATGCACCAGTTGCTTCTGATTGGAAAACTAAGCAATTTACATGTTTAATTGGCTGCTATGCATTTCTCTTCAATTAAAATCAATGACAAAACACTGGTTTTACCTAATTCTCCTTGAATGCACCAGTTTCTGCATGTTTGAAAGCTAAGCAAGCTAATTGTTAATTGGCTGCTACACACTTGTTTTCACTTACAATGTCAACACTGATTTCACCTACTACTCTGTAAAAGTACCAGGTTATTTCAGTTTTGAAAACTAAGCAAGTTGTTTGATTAATTGGCTTCTACACACTTGCTTTCACTTACAATCATTGCCACAGCATGGGTTTTATCCAGTGCTCTGTGAATTCACGATGTCTTTCAGTTTTGAAAACTAAGCAATTTACTGTTTGATTGGCTACAATGCAATTGTATTCACTTACAATAAATGTCAAAACACTGGATTCACTGAATTTTCTGTGAATGCACCATGGTTTCATTTGTGAGAAATAACTGACTTACTTCTTTACTTAGCTGATATGCACTTGCTTTCACTTACACTCAATATGAAAACAAGGGTTTTGCCCAAAACTATGTGAATTCTCTAGGTTCTTCAGTTTTGAAAATTACCAAGTTACTTCCTTATTTGGCTGCAGTGCACTTCTTTTCACTTACAATCAATGGTAAAACATGTGTTTTACCCAACACTATGAGAATGCTCCAGGTTCTTTTGTTTTGAAAATTAAGCAGGTTGCTTTTTTATTCAGC
>JAQZBX010101684.1:0-11238 GCA_029593785.1 Cabassous unicinctus
TTTTTTTTTTTTTTGAGGTACTGGGGGACGGGGATTGAACCTGGGACCTGGGACCTTGTATGTGGGAAGCCAGCACTCAACCACTGTGTTTGCCAGGCAAGCTTGTGTGACTTGGCATTTAGCCAAACAAATACTCAAGGGAACTCCTAGGCAGATTGCTGGACCTCTTTCTCTGCATAGCTCCCTTTTCTTAGGTATTCTGTAATGCAAATTCTAGTTGCCTTGGTCTCCTTAAACTCTAGTCTTTTTCTTCAGTTTAGCAAGATTGCTGGGCTCTGTTTGTGCTCCTCTTTCCCTGTGCCATAGTTGGGAGATTTCTTCTAGATCAAAAGCCTGAGTGATGGTAGGGCTCATCGTATTTCTTTCTCTTGACTCAGGGATCTCAGTCCTACACTGCCTCATGCCCAGTGTCTGAAAATAGCTGTTTCCTATATTTTGTTGAGTTTTTAAGTTGCTTACTCAGACAGGTAATCCAGGGATTCTGTTACTTCCTGGTAGTCAGAAGTGGATGTTTTACAATGGACACTTCTAAATCTTTGTTATTTGAACATCCAGGAGCTTTTGACATGATTGGATGCTTCCTCTTGGTCATTCATGACCTCATTTCTTAAATATTGGTGTGTTCCTGGGATCTATTCTGTCTTTTACTCTTATTTCTCCTTAGACATTTTCTTGATGGTTTTGTCCCTTCTCAGAGATGTCTTCAGGCTCCATCTATTTGCTGATGACACCAAAATATATCTCTCTTGGGATTCATATAGTCAGTTGCTTACTGGAAATCTACTTTTGTATGCTAAAATCAAACTCATCATATTCTCCTCCAAACTTTTTCCTGGTGTTCCCTAGCTTAGTAAATGGCATTACCACCCACCTAATTGCTTAAGATAAAAATGTAAGAGTCATCCTTTACTCCTCTCTTTCCTTTATTACCCCATATTTAATCATAGCCACTTCCTGTTGATTCTGTCTCTTTATATCTTGAATAGCCAATCTTCTTGCCATTCTTACTGCCAATGCTGCATTCCATGCTTCCATATTTTGAATAATTTCCTAACTGGTTTCCTTTGTCCACCCATGCTCACTGCAAATCCTTTCTCTACATTACAGGGAAAGTGATCTTTTAAAAATAGAGCTCCTTAACATGGTTTAGAAGGCCCCTTTTAACCTGACCCTGCTTACCTCTATGTGGCTGGTCACTTAACTTTATGCTTCAGTCATACTGAATTTTTTTTTTTTTTAAGGAGGTACCAGGGATTGAACCCGGCACCTCGTACATGAGAAGCAGGCATTTAGCCACAGAGCTACAACCACTCTGCCTGAATTGTTTTTGGTTTGCCAAACATACCATGCATAATCTCTCATTTCTTGGTTCCAGATATCGATATGTGCTGTACAGGTGGGTGATTGAAAAACAAAACAAAACAGGAAAGACCCTTTTTGTGTGGCAAACAATCAGATAGACACAAAACTAAAAATCCGTAAGCACAGTCAGAATACAAGTGAAAAATATTTGCAACCTCAAAATGCCTAATTTCCCTTGTATACAGATAAGGAAAAGACCAAAACCCAGTAGGAAAATGAGCACAGAACATGAATAGGTGGTTCAGTTTCATAATCATATGAAAAGATGCTCAACTTTACTCATAAAAACAGAAATGCAAATTAAATCTATTTTGAGTTACAAGTTTTCACCTAATATTGGCTGAAATACAATAATTTGGTTAAATATCCTGTTGGTGATACTGGTGAAAGAATAAATTGGTATGAGCTCTATGGATGGTAACCTACTCATATCTCTCAATAAACACATATATCTAAATAACATACAGCCATAGTGGATAAAATAATAGCAAAGGTAATCAACAATTTAATTAATTACATGTTATAGTTATAATATTGTTATATTACATTATTAAAACTATATTAATTGTGACATATTTATAATATATAGATTGTTAGCATATCTGCATCTATATATGTGTGTGTATATGTTTGTGTGTGTGTATTCTCTTGACTTAACAGTTACACTTCTTGTAATTTATCCTACGGATATGTTAGCATATGTCTAAATTGACATATGTAAGTTTTCATTGCAGCATCATTGTCCCATCAGTAAGCATTTGGACAAGTAAGAGATGCTATATTCTTGCAATAGAATAGGATGCAGCTGTGAAAAAGAATAAGGATGCTTTCTGTGTACCGCTGTTGTAAAGATTCTTGGTGTAGGTTATAGAGTAAGTGAAAACACCAAAGTGCATTATTGTATAAAATGCTATTTTGTGTGTGAAAAAGGAGGGGAGTAAAGAATATGTATTCATATTTTCATGAAGGTTCCCAAGAAACTAACAAAAGTGATTGATTATACCTGGGGTGGAGCTGGACAGATAAGAAACTGGGGTTGAAATGAAATTATTTTACGTATTGTTTGATATTTGAACAATCTGAATGTATTGCCTGTTAAAAATAAAGTTAAACATTTTATAAAAGGTCATAAGGAAAAATATTTTCTTTCTTTTTTTTCTTATCAGTAAGCTAAAAAAGCTGAGTGAAGACAGTTTGACTAAGCAGCCTGAGGAAGTTTTTGATGTGTTAGAGAAACTTGGAGAGGGGTAAGTACAAAAAATATGAATGTTGTATTCAAGTAATGACACAAAATACACCTTGTTTTTTTTTTTTAAGGTATATGATTTTAATCATCCAAATAGAGGACATTTGTTTGACTTGCCTTAGTAATTAAAGTGAAGAAACACTGTAGCAGTCAGTATGGATTTATAAAGAGCAGCTTATGCTAGATCCAATAATGGTGTTTCTCAGAGAAGTAGGCCATATAGGTAACTATATATCAGACTTTAATATCAAAACACAGGTGTACAAAAAAAGAAAACTGTAATTCAGCACCACTTTGCTGCTTGTTATGTAGTAGCAGAGTAGCTCTCAGGTAGAGAGATGTTACCACTTGTCTTCTTTTGTTGTGGGATCTCATTATCTCTTGAATTTAGGGAGCCCATTTCATTGTTGGCATCTTCTGTTTTTATCCTTGGGCTGCTGGTGCTTCCCTTCCCTTGGTGAAGGTATTGTCTCTGGACTGTCTCAGGGAACACAGTTAGGGGTGGGTTAGAAACTCACATAAGATATATATATTCCAGCATTCCATCTGCTTGAGCCTTTGATCTCCATCTCACTTAATGTAGGCTACTGTTGAGTCCAGGTTTCAGTCAACCAGTTGAGCAAAGCTGTTAGGGATACTCCCAACTGAACTAATACATGTAGTCTGGAGTTTCTGGTCTGTGCTTCCATATCAATAAATTCTTTTTTCCCTGAAATCTATCCCCAGAATTGTTCTGTAGTGTTCCGCTGATATAAACTGACAAAAATCTAAGAACATTTTTTTTTTTTGGTGTGAATGGTAGCTACTCTTGGATCAAATTTTATGCTTATGTCTCTAATGTCTGTGGGAATTTGAGTATAATTATGAGCCTGGGAGCAATGGTGGGGTGGGTGTGGAGGGGAATCTATATTCCCCTGAAAGATAACTGCCTCAGGTGAGGTCTTTTATGGAGTCCTCAGGCATTGTGATGCTAATCTTCTCAGACTAGGGATCTGGTTTGCTTTTGCTGGCAAGGGACCCTTGGAGGGGTTTGGGTGTTCAAGGTACTCAGATTAGTAAGAGCCTAAGTGTCCCCATACTTATTCTCCAGTACCTCTCTTTACTGTTAATGCCTTAACTTTAACATAACAGACCTAGTGATATTGTGAATTCCATTTGCAATGTAATTCTGGTTTCATCAAGATCAGACTTTGGGTTTAGTTTTCAGAAATCTTAACCCTGTGTCTACAAGAATTAAAAAATTCATTTGGGGCATTCAGAAGTTTTCTGGTTTTCCAAGTTTGAGCTGGTAATTAAAGCCCTGAGCTTGATATTTGTTCTATAAATCTTTCCAGTGCAGGCAGAAGAAGCAAGCCCTTAAAGTCCTTGTACTCTATTTTTACCTTGTATTTTGTTGCTAAAACTGCTTTGTGTCTCCTAAAGCTTTGCCTAGACTCCAGGCAACTAAGGGTGATAAGTAACTATTTTGCCAACACATGCCATGGACTACCAATATTCTATTTGTCATTAGCATTGAGGTCATTATTGTCAGAGAGAACTAACTCAGGATTCTCACCTTTTCCCCCTTGGTACCACTTTCTATATCAAAAACTGTATTGATATCAAGGTTTGGTCAGGAAAAGAGAAGCTACTCTATTCTGCATATAAAGAGTTTAATATTAAGTTAGGCGGTCAAATAACTTGTGGAAGGGCCAGGGATGCAGAGGTCATGGAAGTTGCTGCCAAAGGTTTGTTACTGGATTTTGTCTAGGTTCTTGACTCATGCTGCAGAAATGAATTTCAGAGCATGTTGGGTTAGTTAGGCCAGTAATTTATTAAGGTAGGGAGAGAAGAGAGATGGGAGAAAATAACAGATCACGGGTCCCCGGTAGAGAGTAGGGGCTGAAGAGTGATAAAGAGGGCTGATTTATAGACTACAATTTCCCATTATAGATTATAAATGCCCAGGTTTTACTTGCGTGTTGTTCCATGCAGGGTGGACATGGCAAGAACAGGGCACAGAAGCCAAGAGGAACGAGATTGGGGGGAGACTTTTGCACCTGCTTTTAAACCATTAATTATTCCATCCTTTTGCTAATGGTATGGGAGGAATTCCAGCTGTTTGCTGTTTTGATTGATTACCCCACCCATCAGTCCTCTGGGTGGGCCCAAAGATAATGTCCCTGGAGAATATCTGGGACTTCTCCTGGCTTCCGGAGGGAATCTCATTCTGGGTGGCAGAAATCTCGCGAGGGTCTTCCAGCAGCCATCTTGGGGGTATTGATGTTCACGTGGACTTCTTGCCAGATTCCAGATCTGTCTATTGGTTCCCTATATGAAGCGTGCTTCAGGTTGGAGAAGCCAACACTGACGATGCCTGAAGCCCTGAAGTATTTGGTTCTCAAAAGCTCCCTGGGAAGCTGCTGGAATTCTCAAGAATCTTTAAGAAACTCCCACCAACTTTCTCAGTCTGCAGCAGCAGTGTGGTAGTTATCAAAAAGCTCAACAGGAAGTCACTGTGTATTTCACTTCTGCCAAGGCAGCTGCTGTAACTCCTTCTAGAGAGTGATGCTTTCCCCTTAACTCTTGCCTTTTTAACTTCATGCATGTTCTTCTCTGTGGCAAACTCTTAACTGGGAACCATTTAGGGAAGAGGATTCTGGGAAACATAGTTCCCAGCTTCTCTTTTGTAGTGCCAAGAAGACCTTAGAAGGGAATGATGGTGTTGCTTAGTTGACAATAGATTTATAGCACAGAATTATGTGTTAGCTTATATATATATCCCAAATGTGACTTTGGGTATCAAACTGAATTAAATTACTTCAGAAAGCCCAAAGAACAGGGAATACTATAAAATTCATTTTGTTAAAGTAGCTGCTTTATGCCTTTCCATTTATTCAAAAGATTGCAAATTTAAAATCTTTGCATGGGTTCCTAGTATAAGAAAGCATTCCAAGTTTTCCCAGGTCTTGGTCATCTTTCTCTTCTGTAGAAATATTAGAGTGGGAAGAGCATGATCTTTGGAGTCAGACTGTTTGAATTCTGACCTTGTTAGTTAACTGGTTTCTGAGCCTTTGTTTTCTAATCTTTAAATGGCAGTACTATTATACCTCACAATTGAAAGGGTTGGACTTATAATGCAAGTAAAACATCTAGTATAATACTGGCTTATAAGAAACATTCAGTAAATGGTAGTGGTTCTTACCTTGTCTTCTAATTCATACTAAGGTGC
The DNA here is from genome assembly GCA_029593785.1 of Cabassous unicinctus. Lineage (NCBI taxonomy): Eukaryota > Metazoa > Chordata > Mammalia > Cingulata > Chlamyphoridae > Cabassous > Cabassous unicinctus. The sequence goes on from JAQZBX010101684.1 coordinate 5,820, forward strand.
AAATGATTTCCTCCTTCATTGTTTTTGGCTGTTGAAAACAAATAAATATTTATTTGGCAAAATCTCAAGAGTTGTGGTAGAGACAGGTTTTGGAAAAGTGGTTATTGAGTCCTAGCACTCATTTTGTTTACCTGTGAATCTGTCGTCTTACTCTTGAGGAGAAGAAGGTAGTGAAAGAAGCATTTGAAGAGACTTTGGATCTGCAACCCAGAGGGAATCAGATAGCCGAGTTTCCCTGCTTCTCTAATTTTGTTATTATCTGGTCCCCAGCTGAGGGTTTCAATTCCTCTTAAGTACTCTGAACAGGGATGGGACTTTCATATTCTTGGGATGACTTGCTTAAGGTGGTCAGCCTTTTTTTCTAACTTGAGACTTTGGCTGTTTTTAATCTACATTTCACTTTTTAAATTTCTATTTTTATCTTCTCAATGCTGCTTTTGTTTGAGTTGACAAACTGTAAGTCTGTTTTTTCATTCATAAGAAAAATAGAAGCAAATCTTTATATATTAACTTCATAATTATCATAGATTTTAAGTCTGTGATTAAAGCAATAAAGCTAAAATATAATTCATGAACTTTATTGTTTGTTTACTTTGGTTTTCACCATTTAAATGGTGCTTTAAACTAGAAAAGATTACACACAAAGGCTCATAATAGACTGTATTTCTCTTACTAGTAGTGGTATCTGAAAGTAAAAAATAAAATGAACAAATGTCTTGGTTTCTTTTAGATCTTATGGAAGTGTATTTAAAGCAATACATAAGGAATCTGGTCAAGTTGTGGCAATTAAACAAGTACCTGTTGAATCAGATCTTCAGGAAATAATCAAAGAAATTTCCATAATGCAGCAATGTGACAGGTATGAAGAGATTTTCTTTATTTACCATCATTCTAATGAATTTTTGCTTATAATTGTAAGAAAATATGTTCTTTGGTCATCTGTTTAGTTTTCTTTTCCTATTTTACATTGGAAATGAGTCTAATCTTTCAAGGAAAATGAGGACAGATATTTAGGGTTGTCTAAGACTTATAGCTCTTTGCTTATAAAGCAGAAACAATGTTATAACATCAAAGAATACGTGGTAATAGAAAATACTCAAGCAGTTTTCCTATTTTCAGGGCTAATTTATCTGTGAACATGATTTTTTGATATTAAGGGGGTCATTTTTTATAATTGTTTTTACTAATTAAAAACAGACATGTTTTATGCAAGTCTAATTCTTTCAACAGACATTTACTGAGCATCCCCAGTGGGCCAGGTACTGTGCCAGGATCTAGAAATACCAAGATAACTAAGATCCTGCTTTTCTTCTTGAGCTGGTAATCTAGTTAGGGAGACAGATACACAAAAAGTTATAATACAGCACAGTTACTATACTGAATGGTGCATGGAGTGATGAGAAAACAAAGAGCCTGGGCACCTACCTCAGCCAGGGAGTCAAGAAGTCTGGAATGCTGAAGAGGAGTTGATTTGGTGAAGAAGTGGAGAGATGAGAGAGTAACAAGAGTTCTAGATAGAGAAGTGAAAGACAGCTCACTGGTATGTGTTCTGGCAGGGCTTAGAATTGTTGGAATGGTAAGTGTGAGACAGAGATTGTTATGAAATGAGGTTATACAGGTAAATGGAGCTGATTATGAAGGATCTTATATGCCATATTAAGTAGCCTGTTTTTTTTTCTGTAAGGGTTGCAGAGTATATACATTAGGACTATCTTTAGCCTATAGTTACTTAATCAAAGACAGATTTGTTCTCATTTAAAAGGTCTAGAGATAGGGCTGATCAGCAGCAACAGAGTAACATTTGTCTCAGGATTCTTCTTCTTTTTTTAAAGATTTATTTATTTACTTTTTTGATGTCCATTTACTGGGCAGTTCTCTGTGTCTGTTTCTTGCCCTCTCTTCTCATCCTTCTCTCCTGTCTTCACTGGGATTCAATCCTGGGAACCTCCGATGTGGGAGAGAGGCGTTCTGCCACCTGTGCCACCTCAGTTCCTGTTTTTGTTTCGGTGTGTCTTGTCTTGACTCTCCCTTGTGTCACTCTCCTATTACGTCATCATCTTGCTATGTGGCTCGGCAGGGCCTGGCACACCTGTGCATGGGGCCTGGCAGTATGCCCATGCATGGAGCCTGGGGGCTTGCCCGCTTGCGGGGCCTGACGGCGCACCCGCTTGCGGGGCCTGGTGGCCCGCACGCCTTCTATATTTTTCTTTATTTTACCGGGAAGTCCCGGGGATCGAACCTAGGTCCCTCCATATGGGAGACGGATGCCCAACCATTTGAACCACATCTGCCCCTTCAGGATTCTTCTTGAACTTTTCCATCCTTAGCATGTAGCCTTTGTCCTCCTGCTTATTATCTCATGGTTAAGATAACTAAGTATCTTAATTATCTCAGTATTCCTGGATCTTGGCACAGTACCTGGCCCGCTGGGGATGCTCAGTAAATGTTTGTTGAATGAATTAGATTTGCATGAAACATGACTGTTTTTAATTAGTAAAAACAGTCCCAGCCTATGTCCATATTCCAGGCAGAAGGAAGAAGGGAAGAAGATGAAAGGGGCTTTCCCAGAAACTCTTAGCTTATATCTTGTTTTGTCACATGGTGATTTAGAGTTGCAGGGGAATCTGAATACACTATCACCCCAAATCAAATCAGGGCTCTGTTTATAAGAAAGGAGGGAAAATACATTGGTAGACATCTAGCAGTGGCTGCCACAGGGATCAAGGGCTTTTATGTAGGAAATTGGTATGGTCATATTTGTATTTTAGATGGACTACTCTTGTGAAAGATAACGAAGGAATATATTAAAACATTACTGCTTTTGATTTGCAATTTAAGATATAGAATATCAAAGCTATAAAATTATCCAGATCAGTCATTCAAATCGCAAATGGATTTATTTAAAATTAATGGGCACTTATTTTCTTTATCCATTCGTTCATCCATTCAAGAGTTGTAGAGCTGCCACCATGTGAATAGTGGCGCCTGAATTATGGATGCTAAGACCACTTATTTATTTATTTATTCATTTTATCATTCTTCCAGTAAATATTGAGTAACCATTATGTGCCAGCACTGTATGTTACTAGGTACTGGATATGTAATAGTGAACAAAAAGCCTGGCCTTATGGAACTCATAGACTAGTTGGGGAGAGAGAGCATAAGTATTTGAACAAAATAAATATATTATTAAATTATTAAAATTATTGATAAGAACTATAAAAGGAAAAGGTCAGGGTGCAGTATTGGAGAACATTTTGAGATGGTTATTTGAAGAGGAGACATTTAAGCTGAGATTTGCTCTTTATAAGGTTGGAGTCTTCCGAACAGGGAGGAAAAGCATATGTAAAAATCCTGAAGTGTGAAATTGCTTGGTTTGCTCAAGGAACTCAAAGGAGTCCAGTAAAGCTCAAATGTAAGAGATGAGGAGGGTAGTGTATGTGAAAGAATTAAGGTTTGTATCATCTTTGGGTTTGACTCTGCTTAGAAATGCTATTTATTTCAAGCATGTATTGGCTCTCTCCTTATAGGCCTGTGTCTTAATGCTTTCTGTCTAAAAAAAGGACCCTACACCATAAACACAAGGTAAGATAAGCTAACATAGGGGTAGTGAATTCATTTACAGAATGGTAGTAGGTTAATTATCTCAAGGCTGATTAGTTAACTTTCTGTTTAAGTGTGAGCTAATTAAAATTTCTGTAACATGTTCTAACAAATACAGTTTCTTGTAATAATCCTCTGTAAGCTTTTTCATCATAGCCTTACACTGAAAGATTAAATTCATAGGAGAGGAAATCTTGTAAACTGTTGTATTTTTTCAGAGTGCTTTTTTCTCTTCTGAGTTAGCATGGTGGATGAATTGTGATTCATGATAACAAGAAACAGTACACAGACACTTTAATTTTTACATAAGATGATTGTTCTACCTGGCCAATGCTCTTATGTTTTTTTTTTTGTCTTTCTGTGGTCACTGGAAAGTAAATATTCTCTACCTTTTTCTCCCTTATTTGCATGAGAAAGGGTAATGAGGAGCACAAGTCTTTGAATTCTCAAGATTATTCACTCTCAGGACTTCTCATTAAACACATTGTCACCAGTAGTTCTTTTAACCAAGGCTGAATCCACATATTTGGGGGCTTATTTAGAAATATAAAAATTTTGGGCCCAAAATAATGGGAGAGGTAGACATGGGCCAGATGGGCTTCGTAAGCCAAAAGCGTTCTGAGTGTTGGAGGGAGCAATTATAGGGTTTTAAGCAGGGGAGAACATGCTCTAGTTTATCTTTTTAAAAGATAATGTTGGCTCCTCTGAGAAGAATAGGTTGGAGTGGGATAAGAATTAAAGTGGAGAAACCAGCTAGGAAGCTTTTACATGAGTCTGGGTGAGAGATTACCTCTCCTTTTCTCCTTCCCAGAAACATTAAACATCCTTTAAAAATTCGTGATCAGGGGAGTGGGTGTAGCTCAGTTGGTTGAGTGCCTGCTTCCATATACAAGGTCCTGGGTTCAATCACTGGTGCTTCCTTAAAAAAAAAAAATTCATGATCACACACCTCATGTGAGCCCTTAGGTTGTCAGCATTCCTTTGACATTTTCCTAGGAAATATACTCCAAGCCAACTCTTTCAAACTGTCTCTTCCTCCTAACTTATAACCTTTACCACCATCTTGCACTTGTATTTTTATTAAAAAATACTTTTTTTTTAAGAGCAGTTGTAGGTTTACAGAAAAATCATGCAGAAAATACAGAGTTCCCATCTTCCTCCCTTCCTCCCCCTTCTTTATTAACTCTTTGCATTAGTGTGGTACTTTTGTTACAACTGATCAAACAGCATTATTATAATTATACTATTTTTTTTTTGCTGATAAATAGATGTGTTTAATGATACATTACTCTTCACAGAGAATGCCAAAGGCCTTTAAACAATAATCCAGGAATATACAACCATGCAACACAGACCAATTAGCCAGGTCTGAAATAACCTGGCTTCTTGCCACAACTACCCTATAAACACGGCAGCCCTTTTTCTGCCCTTCTTTCCTCCAAAATGACCCTATACTATACCTCACATGAAAACAGCTATTGTGGGGAAACCAGAAATCTAGCTGTGTGGGTGGCCAAAATTTTGTAAAAAACAAAGTGGCTCTTAACAGGCATTTGTCAGAGGGCTTAAAGCCCTGCATGGTACCTTTCCTTGGAATGGGTTTAGTTTGCCCTTCATACTTCTTTAGGGTGGTGAACACGCTGCTCAACAACCAGCTCTTCTGGAAGAGCCTGGTCAGCTCCTTCAGGAACAGATCTGACTACCTGCTTGCTCTCCAACAGCACCATCCCAGTGCTGCTGGCTCTGCTCCGTCAGCTATAATTATACTATTTTTTTTTTTTAAAGATTTATTTATTTTATTTATTTATCCCCCCCT
>JAQZBX010101685.1:0-11237 GCA_029593785.1 Cabassous unicinctus
TTTTTTTTTTTTGAGGTACCAGGACCGGGAATTGAACCTGGGACTTCATATGCAGAAAGCTGGCACTCAATCACTGAGCCACATCAACTTCCCTGAGATGGCTCCCTCTTTTGTTTGCTCATTGTTTGCTCATTGTTTTGCTCATTGTTTGTTTTTCTTTAGGAGGCACTGGGAACCAAACCTGGGACCTCCTATGTGGATTGAGCCACATTTGCTGCCCAGAATACTCTTTATCTTGATATTTGTTATTCTGAATAGTAGGTGTCTTGGAGTAGGTCTATTTGTATTTATTATGTTTGGCGTGTGTTGTCCATTTTGGATATTGATATTTATATTTTTCAAAAGGGTTGGGAAATTTTTGTCATTATTTCCTTAAATATTCTCCCCCTTTTCTGTTCTCTTCTCCTTCTGGGACACCCATTATGTATATGTTTGTGCAATTCATGCTGTCATTCAATTCCCTGACACCCTGTAATTTTTTTCTTTTCATTTTTCTGTCAGCCTGTCTTTTCAATTTCAAATGTTCTATCCTCAGTTTCACTTATTTATTCTTCTGCCATTTTAAATCTGCTGTTATATTTCTCTAATGTCTTTTTTTGAGGTACTGGAGGCTGGGGAATGAACTTGGGACCTCGTATGTGGGAAGCCAGCACTCAAACACTGAGCCACACCAGTTCCCCTGAGTTGATTTTTTTATAGTTGGGCCAGTAAAAGAATTTATTTGGGAAATGAGGGAAAGAACAGATCTTCCTGAGAAATGGGCAAGAAAGATAGAAATACACACCAAGATTTGGTGAAGGCTCCAAGCAGATAAAGCCTGAATTGATTTTTACATTTGTTTTTGCTTGTTGTTTGTTACCATTTTCCTTAGAAGGCACAAGGAACCGAACCTGGGACCTCCCATGTGGGAAGCAGGCACTCAACCACTTGAACCACATTCACTCCCTCTAAGGTAGTTTTGTTTTGTTTTATAGATTTTATTTTTATTTATTTCTCTCTGCCCTTTGTTGTTTTGTGCTTGTGGTCTTCTCTCTCTGTGTTCTTTTGTGCTTGCTTGTCTTTTCTTTAGGGGTCACCAGAAACTGATCCTGGACCTTCTGGAGTGGTAGAGAGGTGCTCAATCTCCTGTACCACCTCAGTTCCCTGGTCTGCTGCATCTCTTACTGTCTATCCTATTTCATTCCCATAAGCTCTGTTACTTTTCTTTGCAGGCTTTCAAATTGTTCTTTATGTTCACTCAGTGTCTTCTTTATTTTAATGTGTATATTTTAATTGGAGAAGTTGTGAGTTTACAAAACAATCATGTATAATGTGCAGAATTCCCATACATCACCCCACACCAAAATCTTGTATTATTGTAGAACCTTTGTTATACATTATGAAAGAACATCATCAAAATATTACTATTAACTATGGTCTATAGCTTACATTTGGTATATTTTTTCCATGCACACCTCTATTATTAACATCATGTAATAGTATTGAATATTTGTATATTTCATGAAAAAATGCTCTCATATTTGTACTGTTAACCACAGTTCATCATCCACATGATTCATTGTGTTATACAGGCCTGTGCCTTGTATAATTGATCCAAAGTATACATTCAGTGGCTCTCAGTTTCATCACAGAGTTTTATAGTCATTGTCTCAGTAAGTTTTTGAACAGTTTCCTTACTCCAAAAGAAAAAATCCCACACACCCCAATTATTTACCCTTAGCATTGATATAGTACCTTCTTTGACAATGGTGGAAGAATATTACAATATTGTTATTAACTATTAGTTCATAAGTTACATTTAATTTTAATTTCCCATGCATCACTACATTCTTACCACCTTGTAATAGTGATGTACATTTGTCTACTTCATAGAAGACCATTCTTTTATTTGTACTATTAACCACAATCCCATCCACCCCTGAGTTCACTATGTTATACAGTTCCTAGATTATTCTCTAGCTTTCTTTTAATTGACATTTAGGTCCCTAGACATAAGGTTTTCAGCCACAATCACATTTATAAATCAGCCATTTTAATTATACTTATTATAATGTGTACCATAAACTCTATCCATTTCCACACTTTTACAGTCAAGCTAATTAAAAATTCTACATACATTAAGTATCAGAACCCCTTCTCAGCCTTCATCTTATCTCCTAGTAATCTATACTCTAGGTTTTAACTCCATGTGTTTATTCTTTGTATTTGGTTTATATCAACTATCTTAATATCCTTTATCCCTTTAGTCATATTTTCCTTCAACTCCTTGAATTGATTTAGGATATTTCTGTGATTATCATTGGTAACTTGTCTCAAAGCTTATGTCTTATCAGAATTCTTGGTTTGTTGCTTTAGCTGGACCATCTTTTCCTGTTTCTCAGTATGGCTTGTAACTTTTTGCTGATGTCTAGGCATCTGATTATGTTGGTGAATTTACTCTGTCAATTTTCCTCTCTTGCCTAGTGGTTATGTATCACAGGTCTTCTTTTTTTTTTTGGTTCAATTTATTCTATTTTTCCTTTTTTCCCTTTTATATTTTCAATTTATTCTAAGCCTTTAAAATTAGCCAGCTTAAGTTATCAAAATTGTTCCAGGAAACCACTAATGAACACAGATCTGACCCAGGGGTTCTGGGACATGAGAGACTCTAAAAAATGCTTTTTCTTTCTGCAGTTTTCAGGCCTCCCAGCAGATGACGCTCTTTGGGGACTTTCCATGAACGTGTTTCTTCCAGCCTTCGTTTGCCCATGATTCTGGTCTCACCAGAGCCTAGATTCAAAATGGACTCTGCTGGCCAAACTCACTAAAGAGAAACCACTCTTTGCCCTTTACTGTACTCTCCCTCCTCCCAGGGAGGAAGATGTCTGTTCCCTTCACAGTTGGCTGCAGTGAGCCTTGGGTTTTACGCATGTTGTTTCCCTTGAGGGTCAAGAGTAGGTGCTGTTTCCAGTGACAAGGGCTAGTAATTTAGGAGTTTTATTCCAGCTTTTTCATCTCTCTGTACCTTGCCCTCCTGGATGATGCACAGAACTCTCCTGGTCTTCAGATAACAAAATAAGCTCCCTAGGACATCAACTTTTTGCTCTTCTGTCATTGTTTTTGTAAGAGAGTAGAACTCTGGGGAGCAGATATGGCTCAAGCAGTTGGGTGCCTGCTTCCTACATGGGAGGTCTGGGGTTTGGTTCCCAGTGCCTCCTAAAGATTAGGAGCAGATGCAATGAGCTGACACAACAGGCCAACAAAATGAGCAGACACAATGAGCAGACACAACAAGCAGACAAGGAGACACAATGAGCAGATGAAAGGAAACAACAAGCAGACAGATGAGAGAGTCATCTGGGGGGATAAAAAAAGCTTATAGAAGGTGTCAATGAGAGTTCTTTAAAAAAGAGAGAAAGAGAGAGACTAGAGCCCTTCCTACCTACTCTGAAGCCATCTTCCAGAAGTCCCAGAAAAATATTCTTAAACTTAATCCATTCCTGTGTGTGTGAACTCTTGTAAATAGGACCTTTTTATGAAGTAACTTCAGTTAAGGTGTGGCTAAGCTAAATCAGGCTGGTTCTTAACCTTATTACTGGAGGCCATATAGGGAAGGTCAGAGAGAGAGAGAGAAATCAAAAGGGAGCAACCAGAAGCTGAACTGAGAAACCAGGAGAGACCAACATGTGCATTGCCACTTGATAGAACAGCAAAGGACCAAGGAATGCTTACAGCCAGCTCCAGTACACCAAAGTCTTCTGGGAGAAAGCAATGCCTTGATTTAGGACTTCTCTAGCCTCAAAACTGGGAGCCAAAAAATTCCTGTTGTTTAAGCCAACTCATTGCATGGTATTTGGTTTAGCAGCCAGGAAATTAGAATGCCTGCTGAGTCCCCTGATCATAAATCATGAGTATCACTCTCGGAGATGTGCACCACTGTCCCTACCCCAGTTCCAGAGCTGTGACTCAGAGACTTTTCCCAGAAGGAAGAGTAGCCTGTAAGACCAGAGTACTCTAAAGCTCTCCCCAAAGGAACTTACTTATTTTCAAATAGAGTATGGAGATGGTAAAGCCTAAAAGCACTCTTGAAAACAATGGAGATTTTGGCTGTAAGTAATTTAGAGGAGGCTGGTAGCTTCATGAGGGCAATAAGCTAAACCACAAGCCAGCTAATATACCAGAGAGAACATGGGAAAGAGACACTTAAGAAGGGTTCTTTTGGAGGCAAAACAAACCTCAAATCCTGTCCTCAAAAATGACTGCTGCAAAGGGGCTTGGATTTAATTGGATCAGATCATGGAGCTATTTATGCTCTGGGGCATTGCCAAAAACATTAAAGCAATCAGCTGGCGGTTAGTGGAGCCTAACATCTCTGTGTAATACCAAGAAAGCCAGACAATTTAACAATGAGTTTACAGAAAGTGACAGTCAAAGAGAACCCTGCTAAAACCATTGTAATTCCAGAGTGACCATGCACATGTCCAGGACTGTACTCTCTGAGGAGCAACATCAAAAGCTTTATACTGTGGGGGAAATTGACTTCACTAAAATAAACATATAAACAAGCAAACCACAAGAAGTGCTGGAGCTGGAGGGTGGGGAGAGGGTGCAAAGAAACAGGAAAATGTGACTCATATATGAACAAAAAAAGAAGGCAACAGAAGTTGTCTCTGAGAGGGCCCAGATGTTGGACTTAATAAAGACTTCAAAGTAGCCATTATAAAAATATTCAAAGAACTAAAGTAAACCATGCTTAAAGAAGTAAAAAAGGTATGATGGCAATGTATCACCAAAAAGAGAATAATAGTAAGAGATAGAAATTATAAAAAAACCTAACGGAAATTCTAGAGTTGGGTCAAAACAAGAGTGGCTCTACAATAGATTTGAGCTGGTAGAAGGTAGAACCAGCAAACTTTAAGATAGGTCAATAGAGATTATGCAATCCAAAGAACAGAGAGATAAATGAATGAGAGAAATGTGAGACATTAATCATACCAAAAGACACATAATGTGAGTGCCAGAAGAGAGAAGCCAGAGAAACAAAAGAAAAAAAATATTCAAAGAAATAATGGCTCAAATTTGGTTTTTAGAAAAGCACTAAACTATCCATCAACAGATGACAAATGGGAATAAAATCAAAGAGCTTCACACATAGACACATGCTAAAAGGCAAAGACAAAATCTTGAAAGCAGAGAAAAATAACTCATTATGTACAAAGCAATTCTAATAAGATTGATAACTTTCTTCTAATCAGAAATAATGGGGGCCAGAATGCTATGAGGTAGCATATTTAAAATGCTAAAAGAAAAATTAACTCTCAAACAAGAATCTTATATCCACAGACTGCTTCTCAACACAACATCTGGGTAGCATACCATCCCATCAGGCTCCCTTCAAGTTAAAATCTGTTTGTTATCTCTGGTCTAATTAGAAGGGTAGGCTTTGGAGGCAGATGGATGAGGATTCACATCCTGCATGCCTACTTGTTAACTGTGTTGCCCTGGACAAATAACTGAACCTCTCAGAGCTTCTTTGGTAAAATGGGGCTAATATAGCTCACATGTTGTCTTAATGTTTAAAGAAATGTTTGTGCAGCTGGATCTTATTATCACCTTTTAATTTATGTCCTTTCCTGTCTAGATTTCTTCTTCTCCCTTCCCACCTCCCACCTCCCAGATGAGCTATGTGGTGGTAAAGTAAGCAGAAGGAGCCTGCAGAGACTCTTCAGCTTTTTTTATTAGAGAAGTTGTAGATTCACAGAAGAATCATGCCAAAAATGCAGCATTTCCCTATATCCCACCACCGCCACTACGACAGTTTTCCCTACTGTTGACTCTTTGCATTGGTGTGGTGTCTTTGTTGCAATTGATGAAAGAAGATTATTATGATTCTACTAATAGCTATAGTCCATGGTTTACATTGGGGTTCATTGTGTATTGTACAGTCCAATGGTTTCAGCTTATTTTAGAAAATCCCAAGCTTATCAGAGAATACAGAGATTTTCCAGTTGAAGTAAAATTTAAAAAGGGAAAGAGACATTGTGGAAGGATCAGGGAGGCTAGAAAAAGCAAGAAGAAGCATGAGAGGAGGGATTGCTTTCTTCAGTCTATAAGTAGATTCTAGATAGGTCTTCCAGCCTCAGCAAATGGGCCCACTGAATGTGTCACCAAAGCAGCATTGAGCTGCTGGATCTGAAGCGACATGCACGCTGGGATGGTGGAAGCTTCCAAGGTAGACTGTGTGGACAGATGGTCTAAGCTAAGCTTCCTAGAACCCTGGCATGGTGCACTGCCTCTTACATTGGCTAAAGCTCAAAAAATGACTGAGGTTAAGTTTTCTGCCAGCTTGGTAGGATGAGAACTCAAAACAAAAACCAAATTCATTTACAGAAAATAAAAATGTGCAATATTTCTGGAAAAAGAAAAGAAAAGAAAAAAAATCTTATATCCAGCAATACTATCTTTCAAAAATGAGGGTGAAATAAAGATATCCTAAGACAAAACAAAAACAAAAACAAGAAACTCCATTGCTAGCTATCAGATCTACCACACAAGAAATTCTAAAAGAAATTCTTTAAGCTGAAAGCAAGTGATGCCAGACAGTAATTCAAATCCATATGAAGAAACAAAGAACATCAGTAAAGGTAATTATATAATTATGAAAGGAACACATTTCTCCTCCTAACTGATTTAAGAAGGAATTGTGTACAGTATTAAGCATATAATTGTACTGCTGGGCCTATAACATATAAAAAATGTAATTTATTTTCCAATAGCGTTACAAAGGAGGAGAGTGGGAGCAAAGCTGTAAATAACAACAGATGATAATTGGAATCTACAGGAACAAATTCAAAGAACCAGAAATAGTAAAATAAGAAGATTAATATAACAATTCTATAAGTACATACTTGTTCTCCTTTTTTCTCAGCCACTTTAAAAGGCACAAAATTATATACAGTAATAATTATAATCAGGTATTGTTGTGTTGTAAAATATGTAGATGCAATAGGTATAGCAATAATAGTGCAAAAAGGAAGAATAGAGATATATAGGAATAACATATTGATATCTTACTGGAATTAAGTTAGTATAAATTTGAAGTAGATTCTGATAATGAAGATGTGTATGGTAAGACCTAGAAAAACCATTAAGAAAATAAATTTAAAAATAAATATATAAATATATATATATATTTATTTATTTATCAAAAGGAATGTAATTATCACACTAGAAAGTATTCGTTTAATGCACAGGAAAGCAATAAATGGGGAATGGAGTAAGCAAAACAATAACAAAAAAGGCCTGGGACATAGAAAACAATGTAAAATGGCAGACAAAAATCCAACTATATCAATAATAACGTTAAATGTGAGTGGATTAATAATCAACTCAAAAGGCTGAGAGTGTCAGATTAGATTAAAAAAGCAAGATCCAACTATACGGTGTATGTAGAAAATACACTTTAGATTCAAATATAAAATTAGGTTGAAAGGAAAAGGATATAAAAAGATATATAATGCAAACAGAAATCATAAGAAAGCTAGCATGGCTTTATTAATATAGACAAAATACACTTCAAAGCAAAAATGTTACTAGAAGTAAACAGGGACATTTTATAATGTCAATCTATCAGGAAGATATCACACTCATAAACATATAGTTGCCTGGTAGCAGATTCCCAAATGCATCCATCCATCCATCCACTATTAAAGAAACATTGTGGACTTCCAGGAAGATGGTGGACATGAAAGACATGGGACTCTCTTCTCTCCCAGAAAAATAGCTACAGGACAGGGTGAAACAGCCTGGAAAAATATCTAGGGATTAGGACACTAGGCAAAGACTGGATACTGCCTAGAAGAAAGACGGACAAAGGAAAAGAATCGCAATGGCAAAACTATTGAAACAAGAATCAAAGAGCAACAGTAACACACAGCCTCCTGTAACTAAATCCCTATGAAAGAGAGAGAAATTGAGCATCTGAGTAAACTACCATTGTAATCAGATGCCTAGACGTCAACAAATGGAAGACATGGCCCAAGAAAAGGAATATATCAAAGCCCCAGAAGAGAGGCAGTATTTGAGACAATTAATTAACAAGATGCACAAAAATTTCCAAAATCAAATTAAAGAGTTGAAAGAAAATATGGCTAAAAAGATGAATGACATCAAGAAGACATTGAGTGAGTGCAAAGAAGAATTTGAAATCCTGAATAGAAAAGTAATGGAGCTCATAGGGATGAAAGACACAATAGATGAGATCAAAAACACATCAGAGGCATACAGCAAGACACTGGGGAAAAAAAGAAGAAAGAATAAGTGATACCAAAGACAGAGCAGCTGAAATTGAACAGAGAAAAGAACAGAAAGAGAAAAGAATGGAAAAAACTGGCAGGGGCTCAGGGAATTGTGTGATAACACAAAATGTAACATATATGTCATGGGAGTTCCAGAAGAAGAAGAAAATGAAAAGGAGCAAAAAGAGTATTTGAGGAAATAATAGCTGAAAATTTCCCAACTTTCATGAAAGAAATGAATTGACATGTCCAAGAAACATACCATACCCCAATCAGAAAAAATCGAAATAGACCTACTCCTAGACACATACTACTCAGAATGTCAACTGTCAAAGATAAAAATTCTGAGAGCAGCAAGGGAGGAGCAAGCCATCATACAAAAGGGATGCTCAGTAAGACTTAGCAGAGATTTCTCTTTAGAAACCATGGAGGTGATAAGGCAGTGGTATGATACAATTAGGATACTGAAAGAGAAAAACTGCCAGCTGAGAATTCTTTTTCCAGAAAAATTGTCCTTTAAATACTAAGGTGAGTTTAAAATATTCATAAATAAAAATAAACTAAGAGAGGTCATAAAGAAGAATCCACCTTTGCAGGAAACATTAAAGGAAACCTTAGACCCTGAAATAAAAAGACAGGAGAGAGAGGCCTGGAGAAGAATATAGAAGAAAGAATGGCAGAAAGGGTAGCCAAAAGAGTAAAAAGAGAGACAAAAATATGATATGACATAAGAAAACCAAAGAATAAAATGGCAGAAGAAAATAATGCATTTACAGTGATATCATTGAATGTGAATGGATTAAAGTTGCCAATCAAAAGATACAGGCTGACAGAATGAATTTAAAAAACATGAGCCATCCATATGCTGCTTACAAGAGACTCACCTTAGACCCAGGGATACAAAGGTTGGAAAAAGATACTCCACAAAAATAGTAACCAAAAAAGAGCAGCGGTAGCTATTCTAATATCAGACAAAACAGACTTTAAATGCAAAAAAGTTATGAGATACAGAAGACCATTATATATTAATAAAAGGGACAATCCACCAGGAAGTTATAACAGTCATAAATATCTATGCCCCTAAGCAGGTTGCCCCCAAAAAAGATGAGACAAAATATGGCAAAACTGAAGGGAGAAATAGACATCTCTACTATAATTGCTGGAGACTTTAACACACCACTCACATTGTTAGATAGAATAACCAGAGGGAAGATCAACAAGGAAACAGAGAATGTGAAAAATATGTTAAAGATGCTAGACCGAACAGACATATACAGAACACTGCGTCCAAACTCAGCAGGTTATACTTTCTTCTCAAGTGCCCATGGATCTTTCTCCAGGATGTAAGGGTACAAAGCAGCTTTCAATAAAAATAAAAAGATTGAAATTATACAAAGCACATTCTCAAATCATAATGGAAAGAAACTAGAAATCAATAACAGATAGTATGGGGGTAAATTCACAAATGTATGGAGGCTCAACAACACACTCCTAAATAATCAGTTGGTCAAGAAGAAATTTTAATTGAAATTAGTAAATATATTGAGATGAATGAAAATGAGAACACAGCTAATCAAAACTTATGGGATACAGTGAAGGCAGTCTTGAGAGGGAAATTTAAAGCCCTAAATGCCTATATTAAAAAAGAAGAAAGAGGTAAACTCAAAGATTTAACTGCATAACTAAAGAAACTAGAAAAACAACAGCAAACCTATCTCAAAGCAGAGTAGCTGTGGTGAATGCATAGGACAGATTACTGTTAATAAAAAGGTGGTGCAATTCCACAAAATTATATTCTTCTCATATCTTCTTATATAAAACCACATCATTTCTCAATATTATACTGTTACATTGTGTAGCATAATTAGAAAAAACATGACTGAAAAACATATATTTATAGAACACATGTATGTTTTACTAAATGAGAGGACCTATATTCCCTCCCTGACCCATTTTTATACAATGCTGACCCAAAATGGGGCAATAGAATCCCTTCCTCAGGAATGCAGGATTCCTATGGTTAATTGTGTGCTTTACTTGAACAGATCACAAATGTACTCAGGAGCAGTAGACAAGCCATGTTGGCCTATGTGTGTGGATAAACAGTGAAAGATGTTCAGTGTGAGAAAGAAATGACCAAGACAGATGCAGAAAGAAAATGTGAAATGAGAAAAAAAATATGTGTGAGAGAGATAGAGACAAAGAGAAAAGTTACACACATACAGAGTGCTAGAAACAGAGACAGATACAGAGAGACAGAGAAAGACAGAGAGATCTCCACATTCCTGAGAGTTTTTCAATCCTGTTCTCCAGCAGTTTGTGAAGATTGCCTCTACATCCTGCCCTGGAGTTCCATGAAGGCAGTTGCACTGCCTATAAATTCCCTTATGTTTAAGTGAACTTGAATTTGTTTTTCATTGTTTACAACTAAGAGAATATTGTCTAAGACAACTTGAAAATACAAGCCATAAAAATTAAGTAATTAGTTGTGCTTATGCATTTTGCTTGAGAAAAAAATAAAAAATACAACCACAGTTCATATATAAATACAGCATTTGTTTGCTTAGGAGGAAATAGACTGTTCTTTGGCCAAGCAGAACTTATTCAATTTAAAATTTCAGGGAAATATATGATGGGTTCAATTTTAAAGTAAAAAAATCAGCAGATAAGCCTCACATCTTTTCCAAGGTAATAATTTATTGCCAGAAGGACAAATAAACTATGGCTGCTTTCCTTCCTAATTAGTCTGATAACCACCTATAAATGATTGATCAATAATTCCATTGCACTCACCTATGGAGATTTTACCTGAAAATAGCTGTAGGAAAGACATAAATAAGGGTCACTAGTATCAAGTCCCAACAAATAAAATTTGCCAAGTAAACCTTATCTTTAATTCTCATTCATAAGCTGAATTTCACTCAATCCTTCTTTTCTATCTCCTTTTGTAAAAAAAAAAAA
>JAQZBX010101686.1:0-11226 GCA_029593785.1 Cabassous unicinctus
TGAGGGAATCTGAATTCCCAGCCTGGAGAACTCTGCCACATTCTCCAAGGGAGCAGCAGCAGTCCCCTGAGTGCAGAGGAAGTGTCTGGCAAAAGAGGATGGCCCACTGATGGGTTCCGGTTATTGAGGACTAGCCTTATGAGTCTTTGCTCATGTAACTGAAACTTGGCCTACTGTTATGGGGTGCCTAAGGGTTGCCGTCTGAGAGCCTCCTTGTTGCTCAAATGTGGCCTCTCTCTAAGCCAAACTCAGCATTTGAATGCATTACCTTCCCCCCAATGTGGAACATGACTCCTGGGAATGAATTCTTTTTATACCACAGTTTTTCATCAATGCATCTATTGATGAGCATTTGGTTTATTTCCAACATTTGCTATTATGAGTAATGTTGATGTAAACAATTGTAGTTGAGTTCTTTTGGGGGTCTATATTTTCATTTTTTTGTGTGCTTGGGACAATGCAGTACTGCGAAATTGCATATACCTTCCTCAATACCTAGCCTCTTTTACTTACCTATAAAAACCTTAACTCCCATTCTCATTTTGAGCTGGTTTGGGGAAGATTCCCCCAGTTCCTTGCTTGTGCACTCAAAATAAATCACCTCAGTGAGAGATGTGTTTCTCCTTTGTGGCACCAGATTGGTTGGATTCCTTCTATTGTAAGCAATGCTTACATTAACTGTTTCTTATGAAAGGTTGCCTGGTAGCAGATCCTAGAATCTTTCCATGTGGCAAGGCAAGATAGCAGGTCTACTTGTCTCTCTCTACTTTCTTTTCAAGATCAGCTGTCAGTGATCAGGCATCTCTCCCTGGGCCTCATGTCCTTGAGTCTCTTGGGGCTTCTCTTTCTGCAGCTGGAGAAAGACCTGGAGTTCTGTCTCACACATGGCAGGGTCGCTATGGCAGCATTCACTTTATCTGTGTCTCTTCATTCTTTCTATGTGTTCTCAGCTTATATAAGAACCAGCAAGTGGGCAGAGATCCAAACTGGTTCATGGCTCATTGATGTAGTCCAATCAAAATCTCTAAGGTGATCTAACTGAAAGTGACCTAATCAATGTGTCCCTTATTTGAATCTAAACTAAAGAGCTCCACACCCACAGAAATGGATTTGTTCAAGAACATAATTTTCTGGATTCTCCTAATTTAAGCCGTCAAACCCTCCTTTTCTTCATACTTTGCATTTGTATAGTACCCTTGTTAGAAATGATGAAAGAGTATTAACTGTAGTCCATAGTTTTATTGGGGTGTATTTTCCCCATATACTACCCTATTATTAAAACCATGAATTAGTGTGGTACATTTGTTATTTACATTTTTACAATTGTATTATTAAGTAGGCCTCACCACTTTGCTGAATTCATTTGTTAGCTCTAGAATTTTGTTTATGGATTTTTCAGGGTTTTCAGATCATATCATCTGCAAACAGTAAAAGTTTCACTTCTTCCTTTCCAGTTTGGATTCCTTTTATTTCTTTTCCTTGCCTAACTGCTCTGGCTAGAACTTTTACAGGACAGTGTTGAATAACAGTGGTGACAGTGGCCATCTTTGTCTTGTTCTAGATCTTAGAGGGAAAGCTTTCTGACTCTTACCATTGACTATGCTGTATGCTATGGGTTGTTATTTATGTCATTCATCATGTTGTGTAAGTTTCCTTCTATTTTTATTTTTCTAAATGTTATTATCAAGATAGAAGCTGGTATTTCTCAAATTCCTTTTCTGCATCAATTGAGATGATCATGTGATTTCTCCCCTTTATTTTGTTATGTGGTATATCACATTATCTTATTTTATTCTGTTGAACCACACTTGCAAACCTGGGATAAAACTTACTTTATCTTGGTATATAGTTCTTTTAATGTGTTGGATTCTGTTTGCAATTATTTTGATGAGGATTTTTGTGTCTATATTCAAAAAAGCAATTAATCTATAAATTACTTTTCTTGTATCTTTATCTGGCTTTGGTGTTTTGATGTTGACTTCTTAAAATGAATTAAGTAATGTTCCTCTCTGTTAAAATTTTTGAAGAGTTTTGAGCAGGATTGTCCTTGATTCTGTTTGGAATAATTGACAGAATTCCCTGTGAGGCCATATGGTACTGGACTTTTCTTTGTTGGAGGTTTTTGATGACTGATTCAGTCTCTTTTTTGTAATCAGTCTGTGAGGTCTTTTATTTCCTCTAGAATCAGTGTAAGTCATATATTTCTAGGACTATATCCCTTTTGTCTAAAGTGCCTAATTTGTTGACTTACAGTTGTTCGCATCCTCTTATGATCCTTTTTGTTTTTGTGAGCTCCTTAGTAATGTGCCCTGCTCATTTCTGGTTTTATTTATTTGAATCTTCTTTTCTCTGCCAGTTTATCTAAGAGTTTGTCAATTTTATTAATCTTTTCAAAGAACCAACTTTTGGTTGTGGTTTTGCTCTTTTTTTTTTTTTTTAACTTTTCACTTGCATTGATTTCTGGTCTAATCCTTCTTATTTTTTTCCTTATGCTTCTTTTTAGGTTTGGTTTTCTCTTTTCTCATTTTCTATTTTTGAGGTTTGTTCTCTGATTTAAATCTGTCTTCTTTTATAATGTGAATGTCCAGTGTTATAAATTTCCCTTTCAGCACTGCCTTCACTGTCTCTTGTAAGTTTTGTTATTTTGGGTAATTGTTTTCATTTGTCTCAAGATATTTACTGATTTCCCTTGCAATTTCTTCTTTGATACACTGATTAAGAGTATGCTAATTGACTTACACATATTTGAGGATTTTCCAGTTCTCTGCTAGTTATTGATGAATGTATTACTGGAAACTGGAGGAAAGGTGATCCTTGTGTTAAAGTTGCAGAGAATGTCGTTAAATTGATTCCTGATGTTAGATGGAAGGGAGAACTTGAAAGTGATGAGCTTGGACATTTAGTTGATGTGCTTTCTAAACTAAATGAAGAAAATGCAGCCTGGCTTCACCTTGCAGCTTAAAGCAAAATTTTAGAGGAAAGAGATAAGCTGAGAACTGAACTCCTGGACACAAAGAAACCAGACACATATGGTTCTGGAAATTCTGAGATTCTGGGAAATGAGTCTCCAGAGAATAAAGCCTCATGCAAGGATTTAACTAATTGTGGAAACAGGCAGCCATTTCCTTGCAGGTTAGGATTGGATATGCAGTTTCCAGAAAGGATTTGATAAAATTCCTATTGTTTTGATGGCTGGGACCCCTGTGAACTGTGTGCAAAAGCAGCAAACTTTTTCAAGATCTGTGTGATAGAAAACACTGTCAGCCTGAACTAATAGGGACAGAAAAGGAAAGATTGAAGCAAAAACCTCAAAGCAAAACTTTGGAAGCTGAGGTCTGAATTTAAAACATCTTGTCAGGCTAAGTGTGGAAACCTACCCATGTGTCTGGAAAGGGTAAGTTTGCCCCGGCATTTGAAAAGAATGTTCCTCCTGCCCCATTGTTCATGGAGAATTCTACTAACTCAGGGTTTACAGAAGGTGGAGTACATTCTCTGTTATTGGGGAAATTAAGTGGCCATCCCATTCTTCTGAGGGAGTTGAGCACATGTCTCAGAGATCGAAAAGATTGTGGCCTTCACCCCAGTGTTCTTGGAGGGTGAGTCCTAGAGCTTGGCCACCACTTTGATCTTTGATGAGGATGTAACTGAGTTATTGGCCACTGTACAAGTCTTTGGTAAGGGTGGGTCTCAATGAGTTTCTGAGGATAAGAAGAAACCATCATTCTATAGATGATTTTCAGACTGTAAAACTAATTGAGTATGTCCTGCAGGTTGTTGGTACTGTTCAGTATCCATGACCCCTGTTTTCCTTTTGATTTCCTCTATGGCAGTGAGAACATATATCCTGTGACTCTCTGTCCTTTGTATATTGGAAGCAGATAGCTTGTTTTCTTTCACAGGTCTACAGATGGGGGGAAATTTTGCCCCAAGACAGACCACAGGAATAACATTGTTTTTTATGAAATTTTGTACTTAGCATTGCTTCTGAAATGATTTAAGACTATTTGAAATATTGTGATATAATGAATGCATTTTGCATATGGAAAGAAAATGTATTTTGGTGGTACATAGCACAGAATGTGCTGGTTTGAGGCTTTTGTTGATCCCAGAAGATTATGTTCTTAAACTAACCCATTCCTGTACATTTAAGCCTATTGTATTTAGGACATTTTAGTTAGATTCAGTGAAGGGACCTTTTGATTACTTAACCTCAGTTAAGGGGATTTGATCAGATTTTGGGACCCAGGGTGGGTGCTAATCCTTTTTCTAGAGTCTTATATAAACAGAGCATAAAGAAAGAGAGCCATCATCTCATGCTGCCAGGATTGCCTACAGCTGCAGAAAGGGAAGCCCTGAGAGGCTGACAGAGAGGCTAGAGGCTGAATTCAGTAGATCAGTCTGAAGCTGAAGAGAAGTAGCCCAGGGGGAGAGATGAGCCATCTGACTTGTTGCTCAATGCTGTTCTTGGGGAGAAAGTGAGCCTAGAGTGGAAGGCAAAGACCTTGGCAGAGAACAGCTGCCATTTTGCCTTCCCATACAGGATCTGCCAGCAGTTGACTTCAGTAAGAAAGAATCTCTGATGATTTCTTAATTTGGAAATTTTCACAGCCTCAGAACTGTAATATTTTACCTTGATAATTTTCAGTTATAAAAGGCAACCCATTTCTGTTACTTTTGCATTGACAGCTTTTAGCAAACTATAAAATTAACCCTACAGGAGATCTTCATTTATTCACACTACTAAAAGCCACTCTCTCCTGTCTTACCTGCAGAACTCTCTTTAGCAATTCTTGTTAGGCATGTCTTTTGTTGCTGAACTATCCCAGTTTTTGTTTATGTGTGATATTTTAAACACTCACTCATTTTCAAAAGACATTTTTTTGTCAAAGAACTTTGGCTGGTAGTTTTTCTCCTTCAGTACCTTAAATATATCATACCACTGCTTTCTTGCCTCCAATGATTCTATTGGAAATCAACACTTACTTTTATTGAGGATCCCTTGTATGTGATGATTTGTTTTCCTCTTGCTGCTTTCAAAATTCTCACTTTATCTTGTGAAATCTACATTCTTATTAGTATGTGTTTCTGGGTAGATCTATTAGGATTTAATCTGTTTGGAGTACCTTATGCTTCTTAGACATGTATATTTATGTCTAATATAAGACTTTGGAAATTTTTAGTCAGTATTTCCTCAAATATTCTTTCTGCCCCTTATCCCTTCTCTTTCTGGGACACCCAAGAAATGCATGATTGTGTGCTTCATGCTGTCACTCAAATTCCTGAGATACTGCTCAATTTTTCTCTTTTTTCTTCATTTGTTCTCCTGACTGTATGATGTCAAGTATGCTGTCTTCTAATTCCCTGATTCTTTTCTCGTCCTATTCAAATAGGTTTTAGAATGCCTCTAGTGTGCTTTTACTCTCCATTATTGTGACTTTCATCCCAATAATATCTGTTCTTTTCTTTTTAAACTTCGAAGTTCTTCTTTATGCTCACACTTTGTCTTCTTAATATCCTTTAGTTCTATATCCATATTTTTCTTATTCTCCTTAAATTCATTTAGGTAATTTATTTGAAGTTCTTTGTTTATTTGTTCCAAATTCTGTGCCCCATCTGATGTTTTTAATTTGTTCCATTGACTGAGTCATATATTCCTGTTTCTCAGAATGGCTTGTTATTTTTTCCTGAGATCTGGTCATAGCATTATCATGATGAATTAACTCTGGAGGTCCATTTCTCCCTCTTTTTTAGGGTTTCATTGTTAATAGGGTTGGTGTTAGCTTCTTCTTTGAATATTTGTCCAAATTATCCTGTACCTGTAGAGTAGCTCATGTTTATATATTCATACATTTTTCAGCTCTTCATCTGATTCTTTCCCTGGATATGTGTTACATTTTTCAAGATTGTTCATTTTTGCAATTGTTAGGCATCCAGTAGAAAGCTTCCTTTCCTCTATTCCTTCTCTGAGAATCTTGATCTTTTCTGTTTGTTTTTCTGCAGAATTTTCTCCCCATCTCCTAATATTTGTTTCAATTTTCTCTTTTATTCATTGCCTGCTTTTCCTTACTCATCTCAGTTCTAGGTCTCATCCTGTCTTACAGAAGTTCAGCCCCTGCCTCACCTTTTTCTGTGATGCTATCCTACCTCCAGTTTCTTCCTTGTTAGCATATCATGCCCCATTATACCCAGATGAGGTCAATGCATAAAAGTGGATCAATCCAGAAAAGTCTTTACTATTAGGTGATCTTGCCAACAGAAAGCATATTTGTTCTGTAGGGCTCTTGTTAACCATTTTGCCATGGTCTCTCTCTGTATACTTTTCCTCTGAGTGTCCTTTTGTATGCAGCACACCTCAGCAATTTTTTTCTGCCCTGGGTCTCTGGGAATAGGGTCCCTGTGACTGGATATGCATGGACTTCTAAGTCATTGCTCTGTGTGGCTCTGAAATCTGTGGTGGGAGGGACCTGGGCTATGCTGTCTCTGAACGACTCCCAAGCTGCATGGGACTGAATAAAGGGATGGGCCTAGAAATAAATTTAACCAAGGATGTAAAGGGCTTATTTGTGGGAATCTAAAAAATTTGCTAAAAGAAATATTCTTTCTCTCTGTGTGGATTTACTTATTCTGGATAATGCATATAAATGGAATCATTTAAAAAATTGAAATTTTGTGTTTGACTTCTTTTACTTAACACAATTTTTACTTGTCCATTTTTGTAGCATGTACCATTACTTCTTCCTAGTTGTGGGTGACTAGTATTCCATTGTTTCCATACAACACATTTTAGTTATCCCCTCCTCTTTTGTTTTTGGAAGAACTTCAGAATTATTGGTGCAAATTCTTCTTTAAATGTAGGAAAAATTAAAAACCCCATCCATATTTTCATTTGGCATTCACTCTATCACACTTATCCCCTGATACCTGTAAAATCCAAACTTGTGCTGATGCTAGTTATCTTTAGATTCCCTGTGTGTGAACAGGCTGTGTTATTCTGTTATCAAACTTATTAAATAGATAACTCCAGAAGGCACCTTTTAAGAAGCTTGCTTTGTTTTTGCTAGTTTTTGTTTTCCCTGTGAACATACATTTTTGCTTTATTTCCTTGTTTCTCATAATTTTTGGTTTAGTTTCCTCTTCTTTTTATAGTTCTCTAAGATGTAAAGACAGAGTATAGACTTATGATTATTCTTCTTTATTAAAGTGGGTGTTTAAAGGTATAAATTTTCTTGAGCACTGCTTTCCTTTCTTCCCACAAACATAGGTTTGTGGCTATAATTTTCATTCATCACAAAATGTTTTCTAATTTTCATTGTGATTCTTTTTTTTGACACACTGGTTCTTTAAATGGATGTTAATTTCCACATATTTGTGAATTTTCTAGTTTTCTTTATGTTACTGATTTTTTGTTTCATTCCATTATGGTTGGAGAAGATACTTTGTGTGATTTCAGTGTTTTGAAAGTTTTTTAGACTTGTTTTGTGACCCGATGTATATGGACGACCCTTGAGAATGTTCCATATGGACTTAAGAAGAATGTAGATTTGTTTCTGTTGTGTGGCGTGTTCTGTATGTGTCTGTTAAGTCTAGCTGGTTAATTCCATTGTTGAAGTCCTCAATTTTTCTTCATCTATTGGTTTTGTTGTCTATTCTTGGAATTGGGGTATTGAAATGTCCAATAATTATCATATGTGCATATATATATATATATATGTATATATATACATATATATATATATGTATATATATAACCCTTCATTTTTGTTACATAATTTTGGTGGATATTGTTAGGTGGGTGTGCATATGCTTGCAATTTTTATATATTTTTGATGCATTATAAGTTTTATAATATATAATGCCCTTGGTCTCATAACACTTTTTTACTTTCACTCTATGTTTTCTATAGATCTATATCTATCTATCTATCTATCTATCTATCCATCCATCCATCCATCCATCCATCTATTATCTATCTATGCAACTAGACCTTTTTTGGTAACAGTTTGCAAAGAATATCATATACCATTCTTTCACTTTCAGCCTATTTTGGGGGAAGTATTGAAAGTTATTATCTTGTAAACAAAATGTAGTTGAGTTATTTTTTAAAATTCATTCTACCAATCTCTGTTTTAATAAGCAATTAAGTCTTTTGCATGTAATGTAATTCTGATAAGGGAGGAGTTGTCATATCTCTCTTTTCTAAATATCATACTTTTTGCTTCTCATGTCCTACTCCTTTGAAGTTAAATTGATTTTTTTGCATTACAAAATTTTTATTTCTCATTTCCCTTTTTTTTTTTTTTTGGATATTTTAAGTCATTTTCTTAGTGTTTACCCTAAGTGTTGCAATTAACTTGTAAACATAAAAATCTCAATTGAGCCACTATTAACAAAGAATAGTATAAAATATATCTCATCTTAATCAGCACCATCAATCCCTCTTTTTGTTGTTATTGTTACAGCTTACATCTTTATATACTGTATTACCATTAACATGGGCTTATAACTGTTATTTTAGGCAATTGTCTCTGAATTGTATCAGAGAAAAAGAGAACTGATATATCAAAAGTTCATTAATACTACTAGTCTTAGTTTGCAGAGCTGCTCCAACATATACCACACCATAGATTGGCTTAAACAACAGGCAGTTATTTTCTCATGATTTTGAAGGGTAGAAGTCCAAAATCAAGATATTAGCAAGGCCATGTTTTCTCTCAGATTTTGTTGCATTCTGTTGATGGCAATCATATTTCACATGGGGGTCTCTCTCTTTCTTCTCTGTTCTATATCTGGCTCTTTGCTTTGCATCTCCATGTTCAATTCCTTTGCTTATAGAATACAGCCAATTTGGATTCAGACCCAATATGTTCAGTTCTACCATAGGGTCCTTTTTTTCTCAAAGATTTATTTTATTTATTTATCCCCCACCTTGCCACTTGTGCTCACTGTGTCCATTCACTGTGTGTTTTTCTGTGTCTGCTTGTCTCCTTTTTTTTTTTTGCATTATCTTGCTGCACCAGCTTTCTGCACCACATAGGCCATCAGCTCTCCATGCTGCATAGGCTGTCAGTTCTCTGTGTCACATGGGCCAGTTTGCCTTCAAAGGAGGCCTGAATATCTAACCTGGGGCCTCCCATATGGTAGATGGGAGCCCAATTACTTGAGCCACATCCACTTGCCTACCATAGGGTCTCTTTTAGTAATTTATTTTTTATTAAAAAGCAGTTCCAATAATTTCTTGAATGACTAATGTTAACTTTTAACCTAAAAAAAATGTAAATTTATTAATTGGAAATATATGCATCCCTAACTTCTGTTGTTGGAATGATGAATAAAAAATTGTCACTTCTTTACCATATTAGTCACATGCTTCCCAACATAATACAAAGGGCATTTCATTAACTGTAATCAGATATTGGGAAGGTTATTGCTCACTACAGTTTTCTTCAAATGTTACACAAATGGCAAAAGGTAAAGTAAATAGCAGAAAAGCACTTGTATCCAAAGCTCTTTGTCAGGTACAAAAATACAGATACTGCAGAGATGCAATAATTCTTTGCTTTCAAACCAACTAATGTATCCCCATTTGCTACATTTACCATGCTTATTTCTAAGTTTAATATGAAGATCAAAAGAGATATATATTACTTGTAAAAATACTTTTGAAAAATATTACTGCAAATAATTCTTGGTGAAATTATTTTAAAATATCTGTATATTAAAGCATTCTTCAGAATTCAAGAGAGAAGGCAATAGTAAATCCATTTTTCAGATAAAAAATAAATACATAAATAGCCTAGTTTTAGAAATCACTTTTCAGCATATCCTGATATAAAATTCTCTACTTAGACCTGTAAAGCAGAGAATTTCAATAAAACATGTAATTTCCTTCAACAAACTGTAATCACTCTGCTTTCCTTAAAAAATTGTACTGAGTAAGCTAATTACTTAATAGCCACAAAATTAGTCAGGATAATTTCCTTGTAAAAATTTATTATAAAAACAGTTTTCTAAGATGCAGTGTATAATATATTTATAGATGGTAAAGCAAAAGTATAATTTTATTTCATTTTAAATACTTGATCATGTTAGCTTTATCTGTTACAGAATAGGAGCTACATTAAAAGGTAATGGATAATGAAGTTGAATCTCTCTACAAAGTGACAATTAAAAAAGAAGAACCTATTTAAAATTGAAGTGATACTGATAGCACTGCATTAATATATAATTATTTAAAAAGGAAGAGTAGCTTAGGAAATAATTGGGAGGATAGAAGCTAATTTAAATTTTAGAGAAAATTATTAAGTGAAACACAATTTCATACTCCAAAAACAAAGAAGTCTCTGCTAAATAAAGTTGTTAAATATATCTTGAGTAAGAGCAGAGAAAATGAGTTTACACAGTATGTGGATTTTGTTTGTTATAAAATTGCCATTTTATTTTTCCACAAGACAATCAATTTGCATAGGCTAAAAGGAGAATCAAAGATCAGAATGGATATCACCACACACTGAGGGACCCCTAAGGGCTCTGGTGACACCCAGGTCCTCTACAAGTGGGGATAGCCCCAGAGAATGATGCCTAATTAGTGGGCTCTTCATTGGCATCTGTGTCCCTGAGAGTGACAGAGTTGGACTAAAACAAGTCATCCCTGCACATGATCCATCAGTCCCTTCTACTCAAACCTATATGTGATGCAGGAGTTTTTAGGTGTACTTCCAGAGACTGTATCATCTGGCCCACCTATTTGCCAGCTGTGCCTGGAATCTCAGTGGAGCTGCAACTCTTACCCTACAGCTCAAAGGACTCATCCAAGAAACCTGGCGAGGAGATGACGATGGGCAACAGCCATCCCAGGGAATGGAGAGGGACTGCAGCTGAAGGCAAGATAATCCCATCCACTATATCCATGGAATATAAGCCCTCTCTCACTTGGAGGTGGAGTGGACATCACCATCCCAGTCCCCTCAGGATGGGGGGAGGAGCTGTGGACTAGAGTGGACTTGGTGGTGTTCTGTTGTAGACATATTGTGATTCAAGCAACGGAAGAAATTGTAACAGTGAGGTGGAGTCAGTGGCCACTGGACGTTTTTGGGGCAGGGAGGGGAGGGGCAGTTGAAATACAGGGGCTTTTTTGGGACTTGGGGTTTGTCCTGAGTGGCATTGCAGCAACAGAGGTAGGCCATTTTGCATCAGCATATACCATGCAGAACTGTGTGGGAGAGAGTG
>JAQZBX010101687.1:0-11237 GCA_029593785.1 Cabassous unicinctus
ACCATGGAATTGTCAACTGTTCCGTTTACATTTAATACTTATGTTAGAAAACTGGATTCATTCTTGTCTTCTTCAGATAAATATTTTTTCCTAATTTTTACTACTTATGCATCTTTGACACATTTTTTCATAATGCTTTTAAAACAGAGTTTAAGAACTTTCTAATTCCTGATTTTTTTTCTCACCTATCATAAAATTTATTAGCATATTCAAAAAATTTTTATTCTTTAATTAGTATCTCCAAAATTTGAGTTTCTTTTATATAGGTGAATAGAAAGCAATTTTCCTAACAAAACACAATTTGTTTGTTATAGGGATGTGTGTTAGTCAGCCAAAAGGAGTGCTAATTTAAAGAACCAGAAATCTGTTTGCTTTTATAAAGACTATTTGGGGCAAAAGCTTACAGTTACAAGGCTCTAAAGAGTCCAACTCAAAGTTACTTTCTTACTAAACTGCTGCCATATATTGAAGCAAGATGGTGGGTGATGTCTGCATGGGTTCAGCCTTGCTCTACCTCATATTGCTCTGTGGGCATAGCTTCTTCCAATCTCAGCTGTAGGCTGAGGGGCTCATTTCTTTCCAGCTCAGCTGCTCAGTTCTCTTCACAAGGTCAGCTGTAGACTCTCAGGCTCATCTCTCTTTCTGGGGCCACACAATCAAAGTTCATTTCTCTTCGGTGTATGTGTGCTCTCTCTATTCCTCTGTGCATATGTTATTCTGTGTTCTCCTTGAGTGACTGTCCATTATATATTCCACAAAGGAGGTGGGGACTCAAAGTGAGTTGCACTAATGATGTGGTCAAATCAAAGCCTTATTCTTGATTTAATAAAGTAAAAATGAAATCTCAGATTTTAATACAATCAAAGGGGTATCATGCCCAGAAGAACAGGCCAGTTTACAAACATAATTAATATCTCTCTTTATGGAATTCATAAACAATATCAAACTTTCATTGTATGACTGGTCACTTCAATTAAATCCCCAAGGTTAATGTCACCATCATTAGGAAAGAGGAAAGTCAATGGTATTTTTGAAGGGCTGTGACATTCCATGAAACTGTAAGGGATGAACCAGAATAGCTACAATAGATAAATTTACTTGAAGGGAAGGTCAATTTTCAGCATTCCTATATCTTTCAAACCACTTCTGTACAACCTAGAGGCATCTTGAGTAGTAGTAAATGGTAAGGTGCTCTTTCCTATATCCACTGGGTGTACTAAAATACTCTTCATTAATTATATTCATTAATATTTCTAGTTTTTAAGAGGCAAAGTTTAAGAAAATAGCTGAATCTTTCAAAGGTATTTTTATTCTGAATAAAAATATTCAGGTTAGCTAATTTTGTTAATAATTATTAGCTAAAAAGTCATATGGACAATTTTAATGCAGATAGTCTTTTTTGTTGTTTGTTTTTTCTTTAAATTGTGAGGATGTGGAAGAGAAAACTTTTCATTGTCTATAAATTCAAATTGCCTTTATGTAAACTATCCAAAGCATCATTTGAAAATATCCAATTCAGAGATATGTGAATTTTTATATAAAAATTCAAATAGCTAATTGCATCTGATTTGGGTATAACATGTCAATTGTGCTTCTCAGATGAAGTCTTCATATAAACCTTCCAAAGATGAAAGTAAAGGAAATCATGGCCACTGTATGTACTGTTCTGAGACTTAATAATATTTTCAGCTGATTCTTTCACAATAATAATCGTAAAGGCAAATTTGATGAAGAGGATCCTTTTAGCAAAGGATTGTGTGGGATCTACTTGTCACTCTGCTTATGACCACCTCTTGCCCTCACCCTTGCTCTGGGAACCAATAAAACTCTTTGAGCTTTTTCATCTCAGCACACTGGGATTATTTTCTAATCAAGGAAACTTCAGTCCCTTTAATGCCTAGGAAATATCATCTTCTCTCCTGGGTTGAAAATAAAATATTGTTCAAATACTGACCACTCTGGCTTTGAAAGAATTCATATTATAACATTCTGGAGAACATGAGGTACTTTTCCAATTACAAGATTTGCAGGTGATTTATTTGTTAAACCTGAAATTAAATAATACCAAATAGGTCCTTGGTGAGCCAGATTCAAAAGTCACTAATCAATCCTCTTTCTAATGAATTTGGGCAAAAATCCTGAAAGATGCAGATGTAGGGACAGTGTCCTTAGAGTCAAAAGATGCAACAATAACAGCAGATACAGGCAAAGATGCTATGGTAAAAAAAGAATAAGATGGTGAAATATAAACATGCCATTCCTGCATTTTTTCTTCCCGTATAAGGCAGTTTCAATCACAATTATTCCCCACCTGCTTTCCCAAAGATCAGTCATAAATAACAATAACGGAATAGGAAATATTTGAAAACTCAAAACTAGCGATAATATTTTGCAATATAAGCATAAGTATATGAATATTTAAGAAACAAAAATACACTCGATGTTACTTATATTTGTAACTGCTTTTTCACCAACTTGCCTAACCTATTATCATATCAAGAATCACAGAGTTGCATAATACCTAATATTTATTTTTAGTAATTTTCAGTATTCCATTAACAATTTAAACAAATCTTTTGGTTTTAAATATGTGTGCAAAACTCACTGTTATTTTAAAACGACTTCATAGTAGTAAATTGCATGCCTCTATCATATTCTTTATAATTTTAGTTCATTCTGCCTTTTTAACAAATAGCTACTGTCAGAGAAAGCACTTAGATAAATGTTTAGAAGTCGCATTTCTGATTAAAATATGTTTACATTTCACGGGTTCTCATTGAAATTACCAACATGGCCTCAAAAACATAGGTACCAAATTATACAGTCAAACTTTGTTTGTGGGCCTTGTTTTGTATTTACATTCAGTTTACTATTTACGACTGTGTTTAATGGTCAAATACGATGTGATTTTTTTCATCAGTGACATTTTTTAAATTTTGTTCTTAGGTTATTTTTGATTTATAGAAACTCATATTACTTATAAGTATTATATTTATCCTTTTTTTCTAAATTGCTCTCATATTTCCATGTTAATTCCTAAGTTTTTTATACATCAATGTTATTTTAACAGGTTCATACCTTTTAATAAGAATGATATTACTTTTGATATTAATTTCATACCTTTCTACCTATGTATAACTTGGTTACCTCTAAAGAATTGACCGATTTTACTGTTGTATTATATAGTAGTTGCCCTTAATATTTAAATATAAATATTTGACTTTATAAATCAATGTGTAGATGTGGTTTCTCTTTTTATCTTCCTCTCAAAGAAGAAAAGATGTTTATCATTCAGTTTTCTTTTTTAAGCAGTTTTTTGCTTTCTGCCTTTTCTCCCTTTTTCACCACTTCTTAAGATATAGTCATACAGTGCCTTATATCAAGAAATTTAGACATTTTCCTTCCTCAGTAAATTTAATTTTGGATGCTTTCATGTATATATAGTATTTCTATCAGGGAATGTATACTTTCTTTTCACAATGATTACTCATTTTGATGTTCACTGTTGCTTTACATTCTCCATATTATTTCATTGGATTCAATCATTGCAATTTTCTTTTTTTAACTGACCATATGCTTTAGTACTTTCTTGAAATTTTAGTTGTGAACGATAGCTGTTTTTGCTTTGCAAATGTTTATTTTGCCCTCACAGATGAATGATTTTTTGCTTTCTTTGCCTTGTTGAAAATCTTTAATCCAAGGAATTTAGAGATTGTGCAGAAAGAGATAGAGAGAAAGACTGAGAGGTAACAATGTAACAGATCGCAGCAAATAGGTTAAAAATGTAGCAAGAGAAGAGATTTAAGCACAATTAAAGCAAAAATTAGAGGAATTATAAATATTTTAAGGGTTGTCAGACTGTAGAGAAAACAAAATCCATCCATATGCTATTTATCAGATACCTATTATTAACCATTTACTGTACAAAAGAGATGCTTTATATATGTACACAAAATGATTAAAAGCCTAAAAAATTATAGAAGATATGTTGTGCAAATGTAAATCAAAAGAAAGCTTTAGCAATTATACTATTATTAGACAGAAAACTTCAGCAAAAGGCAATACTTCTAGAGAAAAAGAGGGATGTTTCATAGTGACAAAAGAGTCAAACTAATAAGATATAACAAGTGTAAATTTGTAAGCATTTTCTAATATAGGTTTAAAATCTATAAAGCCAAAGGGACACTACTAAAAAAGGAAATGAATAAATTCACTTACATTGTTGGAGATTTGAACACATAATTCTCAGGAAATGATAAAAGTAAATTAAAAAATCAGTAAGGATAGAGATGATTTGATAACTTGACTTTATAGACATATTTAGAACATTAATCTTAGCAATTGCTTAATATATATTGTTTTTATGTATGCATGCAACATTTACTAAAAGACTCCATATGCAAGGCATTAATAAAATGCTCAGTATTTCTAAAGAATTAAGGTATTACAGAATAGTTTTGACCACAGTGAATTAAACTAGAATTTAATAACAGAAAGATAAATATGGAAAGTAAGTAACATGTTCCTAACTAACATGAATTAAAGAAAAAAAATGTCAATGGAGAACAAAATGTATTTTGAATGGAATAACAATGAAATCTAACATATAAAAATTTGTTGAATTTAGCTAGAGCAGTGTATAGAGGGCAAACCATATTTTTAAGAACATATTTTAGAAAATATGATATGTTGAAAATCTAGTGCCTAATTTACATTTTAATAGGCTAAAAAACAATTAAATTAAAACCAAATAAAATAGAAGGAAGAATATAATAAAAGTAAAAGCATAAATCAATGCTATAGAAAACAAATGTAAAATAAAGAAAATAAAATTAAACAATTGTTTTTGGAAAGGTTAGATTGAAAACTTCTTGAATGTGGAGAAAAGAAAATATAATGAGAAAAAGTGGAAAATATCAAATAAGGAATGTAAAAGGAAATATCACTCCAGACCAGACTCATACTAAAATAATGAGAACATTTTGAAGAACATTAGGCCAATAAATTTGACAATTTACATAAAATAAACATATTCATTGAAAAACACACCTGAACAAAACTGAGGAAAGATAATATGAATATGCCAATATCTTTTCAAATCATTAAATCTGTCATCAGTAATATTCACACAAATAAAATTCAGTCCTAGTTGCCTTCACTTGTGAATTCTTCCAAACATTTTAAAAAGAAATAACACAAATTTTATTTCATTTCTATTATTTTAAATTTTTATTTTTTAAAAAAAATACTTAGATTATACAAATGTCACATAAAAAATGTGGCAATTCTCGTATGCCCTGCTCCCCACACCTCCCACATTTCCGCACATTAACAAGATCCTACATTAGTGAGCTACATTCACTGCAATTGATGAACACAGTTTGGAGTATTTTGACTAAGCAGTGGATTAAAGTTTACATAGTAGTTTACACTCTCTCCCAACAAATTCTGTAGGTTATGGCAAGATTCAGGACAATCGCCAAAGGTCAAAAAACAATAAAAAGTGGCTCTTCTACATATTGGCAAAAAAAAAAAATTAGAAAATGAAATTCATATCATAATCCATCTATAATAACAATAAATCATTAAGTGTCTAATAAAGCTACCAAAATACCAAGTTATATGGCTATCAATATTGTGCAAGGCTTGCCTACATTCAGCAATCTACAACTATGAAATGGTTTTGGAAGAAATTAAAGAAAACTTGAATGTTGGCAGGGTGAGAGGTGGAGAAGTATGCCATGTTTTAATGGATTACAACTCTCAGGAATGTAAAGATGTTAATAATTCCCAAACTGACCTGTGAATTCAATGTAATCTTAATTAAAGTACCTTAGAGTTTTATTTGCTTTTCTTTATTTTTCATGAAATTGCCAATGTGAATTAAATTTTTATGAAAAACAAAAGGCTGAAAAGAGTTAAGGGATTCTTGGGGAAGTAAATAAAGTAGTTTGAATTGCATCACCAAATATGAAAACTTATGATAAAGCTACTGTAAATAAATCAATGTCATATTGTTTCAAACGTAGAGAAACACATCAATGGAATTAAATGATGAACTCCGAAAAAGATTCATTTATGTTCCCTCAGTTGATTTATGGCAAGATTGTCACTGCAATGCAGTAGAAAAGGGTGATCTTTGCAATTAATAATGCTGGGTTATTTGGATTTTCATATAGAAAAATGAACATTGTTCTTTACATCCAACCATATGCAGAATCAATTTCAGTTGGACCATTAAACATAACTTCTAAGATAAAAGAATGAAACTTATAAAACATAACATAGTTAAGTATCTTCACAATGCAGGGTTAGGCAAGGATTTATTAAACAGAACACAAAGATCTGTATCATCAAAATAAATGAAATGATGAATTGGACTTTATAAAAATGAAGAACTTTTGTTTTTCAAAGACAACATAAAGAATGTGGAAAAGCAAGCCACAGATAGGGGAAAAAAATCAAAACATACACATGAAAAAGGACGACTATATAGCATATGCACAAAACTTCTAAAAATAAATTTATAAATGAGACAATCTATTATAAAGAAAAATGATTTGAAAAAGAACTTCACAGAATAGGCTATCTGAATATCCAACAAGCATATAAAAATGTGTTCAATATCATTATTTATCAGATGGCTAAAATTAATAGATTTTAGTTACACGTCAGCAAAAATTTTTTTTAAAAATTCAAACTCCCATTCATTGATGGTGTGAGAAATAATTGATAGAGTATTTCTAAAAATTGTTAGGCAAAATCAACCAAACTAAACATAATGACTACCAGGTAGTTCATCAATTCCATTCCTACTTATATATTCTAAAGATATGGGTGCATATATCCACTAAAAGGTGTGTAAAAGCAATGTCTTATCATCTTCATTTATAGTAGCAGCATGTTAGAAATTGCAAGTATCCATTAACAGGAAATGAACAAATTAATTGTGCTATATTTGTACAACTTAAGGACAAAAGGGATAAACTGCTAAAACCATAACTTGGATGAAAGCCTCAGATGTAATGCTGAGTAAATGAAGCCAGAGCCAGGAGAATACCTTCTGTGCACTTCCAATCATATAATGGCCAAATAGGCAGATTAGTCTTTGTGCTATTACTTAACATAGCAGATACCTCTGGGACTAATTGAACTGGATGGACATGAAGGAGATTTTTGGGTGCTAAAAATACATTATACCTGGTACTGTGTGGTCATTACATGAGTGTATGGAAATTCATCATTATCTATATGTTGAAATATGTTCCTTATAGGCCACTCCGCAAAGACCAATGATCATCCTACTCTGGCTGCACAAGCTGCCTCAGGAGCTATTCTGTGGCTGGAGTTGGAAGCTCCATTTCCCAAAAACAGGGAAGGAGGAGATGGTTGGCCACCGAATTCAGCTATTGATTAGTCAATTTGGCTGGCTAAAGTATAATCCTAAGAACAGCTAAAGTTTGAACATTTCCAAGTCAGAAAGAGGCCAGTAGCCACAATTTTGACTCCATCCCCAACATGAAGGGAAGCCCAGCTGACTGAAAATCACAGTGACGGTAAGGAACGGCTTCTTTCACCCAGATTGGCCTGCAGTCCTAGCCTAGATTCAGCTCCACCTCTAGCAAGGAGAAAGTTGGCAGGCCTTTCACCAGTCTCTACAGGTAACTGCAGGTACATTCAGCACGCACAGATTGAATAGTCTGAAGTGTACTGGGACAACTGTGGTCCTTTTGGATGCACATGACCTAGATTACTGCCCATACCTGCAGCTCCATCTCCACCCTAGGCAAGGGAGAAAGGGACTTGAAGCTTCATCAGTCTATCTGGGCAACTACAGAATAGGCCTGAATGACTTGGATTATTAAAAACAGTGTGGCTCTGTCCCTACATCTGGCAAAGGTGAAAGTTGGGAGAAGCTTCATCAGTTCCTGGGGAAATGAAGGCAGCTTGAGCCTCCACAGCTTACAGCACCAACTACATCCTTGGCTCTTACTACACAAACAGCAAGGGAGAAAGGACAAGGAAGCACTAAATTAAAGAGAGAAACTGCACCCAAAATAAATACATCTAATAATCCACATGCCAACACACTAATAAGAAATTACAGTTCACACCAAGAAACACCAAGATATGGCCCAGT
This sequence comes from Cabassous unicinctus, assembly GCA_029593785.1. Lineage (NCBI taxonomy): Eukaryota > Metazoa > Chordata > Mammalia > Cingulata > Chlamyphoridae > Cabassous > Cabassous unicinctus. The sequence continues at coordinate 8,141 of JAQZBX010101687.1, forward strand.
TAAAGGAACAAGACAAGCCTCCATATGACATAAAGAAGTTGAGACAACTCCTCATAGATGTTCAAACAAATCTCCCTAACAAATTCAATGAAATGGCTAAAAAGATTAAAGATATTAAGAAGATGTTGAATGAGCACAAATAAGAATTTGAAAGCATACTATATTGGTAAGCCAAAGGTGTGCTGATGCAAAATACCAGAAACCAGTTGGTTTTTATAAAATGTATTTATTTGGAGTAGAAATCCACAATTATCAGGCCATAAAGCGTATGTTTCTTCCCTCACCAAAGTCCATTGCCACCTGTTGGAGCAAGACAGCTGCCAAAATTTCCCAGGGTTCAGGCTTCTTGGGTTCCTCTCTTCCCAGGGCACCATTTCTCTCTGGGTTCAGCTCCTCTGTTTCCTCCACAAGGTCAGCTGTATATTATGAGGTTCTCTAGGCTTTGCCACTCTCCATAAGGCCAGCTGTAGACTATCAGGTGAATGGCTCATCTCTATCCCAGGGCCTTCTCTGCTTCCTCATGACCAAGCTCATCTGTGTGCTTGCTTTCCCAAGCTCCAACATTAAAACTCAGCTTCAGAACTCCAACTCAAAAAACTCCAACTCTGTCCTTTGCCATGTCTTTTATCTTTGAGACCCAACCACAAAGGGGTGGGGCTCAACACCCTACTGATCTGGCCTAATCGTAATTTAATCATGTTCAGAAGAACAGACAAATTTACAAACATAATCCAATATCAGGTTTTAGAATTCATAACTGTATCAAACTGCCAAACTGCTACACATATATAGAAAAATAGTAGATCTCATGGGAATGAAAGGCACAATAAATGAAATTAAAAATACAGTGGAATCATATAATAACAGATTTGAGGAGGCAGAAGAAAGCTTTAGTGAGCTTGAAGAAATGGCCTCTGAAAGCAAACATATAAAAGAACAGATGGAGAAAAGAATGGGATATATTGAACAAGGTTTCAGGAATTAAATGAAAGCAAGAGTTGTGCAAACATACATGTCATGGGTGTATCAGAAGGAGAGGAGAAGGGAAAATGGGCAGAAGGAATATTTGAATAAATAATGGTAGAAAATTTCCCAAGCCTATTGAAGGACATGGATATTCATGTCCAAGAAGCACATCCGAATAAATCTGAATAGACCAACTCTGAGACACATACTATTCAGAATGTCAAATGAGAAAGCAACTAGAGAATTCTGAGAGCAGCAAGAGAAAAGCAAGGCAAAACATGTAAGGGATATCCAATAAGATTTATTGCTGATTTCTCATCAGAAACTATGGAAGCAAAAGACAGTGGTATGATAATTTTAACATATTGCAAGAGAAAACCTTCCAGCCAAGAATTTTATATCTGGCAAGATTGTCTTTCAAAAATGAGGGTTAGTTTAAAATATTCACAAATAAACAGAAACTGAGAGAGTTTATTACAAAGAAGATGGATTTGCAGGAAATACTAAAGGGTGTGCTACAGCCTGAAAAGAAAAAACAGGAGAGACAGGCTTGGAAGAGAGTCTAGAAATAAAGATTATATGAATAAAGGAAACTAAAATTCTCAAAAGAGTGGTGAAAATAAAACATGACACATAAAACCCAAATATTCAGGAATAAACTTAACAAGAGATGTAAAGTACTTGTAGTCAGAAAACCACAACTCATTGTTAAAATAATTCAAAAATGATATAAATAATTGGAAGAAAATTCCATGCTCACAGATTGGAAGATGAAATATTTAGATACCAGTTCTACTCAAACTGACATACAGATTCAGTGCATTTCTGATAAAAAGTCCACCAGAATTTTTAAAATAAATGGAAAGCATGATTAGCAATTTTTTTAGAAGGCTAAGGATTCCTGAATAGCCAGAAACATCTTAACAATGAAAATTGAAGTTGGAGGACTCTCACTTCCAGACTTTAATTCATATTATCTACCTACAATGGTAAAAACAGAATGGTACTGACATAATGACAGACACATAGACCAATGGAACTGAATCGATGGTTCAGAAACAGATCCTCACATTGAGGATCAAGAGATTTTTGACAAGACTGTCAAACCAACCCCGCTCAGCCACAAGTGTCCATTCAACAAATGGTGCTGGGAGAAATGGATATCCAAAGACATAAGAAAGAAAAAGAACCCTTATCTTACACCTTGTAAAAAATTAACAAAAAATGGAATGAAAATCTAAATTTCAAAGCAAGAAGCATAAAACTTCTAGAAGAAAATGTAGGAAAATATCTTCAAGACCTGGTGGTAGGTGGTAGATTCTTAAAAGAGATAAGAGGAGGACTGAGAAGGAATACTGATGTTTAACATATGTAGACATTTCAATTAACTTTAATGTAAAAGTGTAGAAATGTATAGAGTTGATGGTAAAACATAGTGAGTAAAAGCTGGTTTATAAATCAGATTGTGGCTGAAAAGGGTAGTATAGGGATATAAATACCAATTGACAGAAAGCTGGAAAATAATCTAGGAACTGAATAACATAGTAAACCCAGAGGTGATGAGAATTGTGTTTGATGGTACAGATGCAAGAGTGTCCTTTGTGATCTAGAGAAGATGTACATCACTATTGCAGGTTTGTGGGAATGTGGAGAAGCATGGGAAAAATACAGCTGGAATGACCTATGGACTGTGATTAACAGAAATAATGTAATATTCATGCATCTATGCAAATGATGTACTGTGTTGATAATGCAGGAGTACAGAAAAAGTGTGCCAAGTGTAAGCTATGGACCTAGTAATAATCTGTTGATGTTATCTCATAATCTGTAACAAATGTGCCACCATGGTGTGGTGTGTTGATAGACAGGTGTTTTATGGGAATTCTGCCCATGTGCATGATCGTTTTGTAATTTTACAACTTCTGTCATAAAAATAAATTTAAATAATAATAACTGGGTAGGTTGGGGGAAAATACACTAATTGTAAGATAAGAACTATAGTTAGCAGTAAGATTTTGACAATACACTTTCATAATTTGTGAAAAATGTCTCATAACAATGAAAGGTATTGGTGTTGGAGTTGCGTTGATGTATGGGACCCCTGTATGATGTTATGCATATTTGCTTTGTA
>JAQZBX010101688.1:0-11242 GCA_029593785.1 Cabassous unicinctus
TTTTTTTGGTATGTGATTTTTCTTTCTCCAGTTATTCAATTCTCTTGCCAATTGAGGCCAACGTTTTTCAATGAGCAGCAATTAGTGGGTTTATCCTTACCTCCTGCTCATTCCTCAGTGCACTCTGATATGGCTTATACTCTCTGCACTTACATGTACTACCCTTGAGAAGCTTCTTACCTCCATATTAATGAAACCTCTGAATGTCTTTTCACCATACAAGATTCCTCAAAAAAATCCCCTGATTTCCTCCTTCCATCATTCATTTCTGTCTTGTTCTCCTGGGTCACAATATTCTTTTGGATTTTTTCTGGCCCCACTTTACATATTTTCAAGCTATTTCTAAACCATTAAATTTTGAAACACTTTAGAGCACAGTCCTAGCCCTTCTTTTACTTCTATCTTTCTACCTAGGCAATATCTTCTATTCCTTTGACTTATTATCTATGGTTGTAGAACTTACATTTTCCCATCAAAATATCACATCTGAGTTGCAGACCTGAAAATATATTCTGCACTGAGATTCTCGTTGTTTTTTCATCAGTAACTTAGAGGGATTTATCACCTTTTGAAATTCTTGTTCTTCTTTAATAATCCGAACCAGATTGAATGAAATTACCTGTCACACAGGGGCTCAGTAAAGAAACATTGGTGCTAATCTTCATTCAAAATATTGCTCTTTCTATGACAGATGTTCTATTTCCAAAAATGGAATAAATCTAGATCATGTATACCAAGTAACCTTGCATTTTTTCCTTTAAATTGTCTCTTCTAAAGTGACTCTTAAACCCCAAAAGAACAGACTGTATTTTTTATTTGGTAGTAGGACTCTATGCTTTTGGACAGGCCTAGCTCAGAGTTGTCCTCCAACATATATACATTTATGAAAAAAAAAGTATCTGTTTCTTGAAATGTATTGTCTGGAAAAGACAGTGATCAGAAGGATCTACAGGCTTGGAGCTTGGCATAGCATAATAGACACACTGAACTAGTTTAGGAAGAAAAAGTGGCTTTATTGGCCGGTAGAGGACAGGAGATCTAACCAATCTCAAATTGGCCTCCCATTTGAGGTGTTTTCTTACAGCTTTTATACAAGTTTGAAACAAAGAATGTTAATCATTGAGTTGACCTCTCTGGGAATGAATTGAGGAGTTTCTGCAGTGTTCTTCTCCAGGTAACATCAAAATATATACTATTCCTGGGGTCTCCAATTCTCATGGTGATAAAGATATAGAGCAAGTGAAGTATTACATGTTTACATCATATATTTTTCTTTACAAAGAAGAAATACCAGGTTGGGTTAATATCAAACTAGACAGGCCTATATGCCTACAGAAACTTTATGTCTACCCAAGAGTGCTTGATAAGTTACACATACATTACATTTTAATTGTGCTACAGAATCTATACTGAAAAATAGGGCTATGTAATAAAACCATGAAAATAGAATAATTGATTACCTGAAATGCATGATACAAAAGTATTAAAATGCAATTATTTTAATTTCAGAAATGTGAATTTTAAAAATAACAAAATATGTATTTAGATAAAAATACCTATACCTAAAATGGAAATACTTTGCTTGATTGTTCTACAGAAATAATTTGTCCTTTTATTTTTCAAGATATATTTGAATAATTTTATAATTCTAGTTAAAGAAAATCTTTAAAATCTGATTTTTTCATAGGAAAATCAACAATGAAAATCATTTATTTTGGGAACCCCTAATGTTTTGAAGTTTGAAGGAAGACCTGACATATGACCTATACTGGATGGTCTTACCTTTGATTGATAATAAAATATATACACTGTAGAACATTTAAAATTTTCCTTGAATATTTTTTCAGCACAAATATTTCTACTTATGTAGAGTCACATGGATGCCTGAGAAAATATTGGTATATTTCATTTCGTATTAGTTATACAAATTAGTAAGAATATTCTTGCTATAGGTGCTTTAGAGTGCTTACACAGCACAAATTCCATAAAATGGTGAGGCCTCTTGAATAAGGCAAGAAGGCTGATTTTGAGAGTTTTAGAAGGAAGTGAATGACAAAAGGTATGCTTTGAGTAGATTTAACTTGACTAACACCTGAGTTAATTAAGATGTGTCTTTTGAATTATGGGACTGATGTTATCAACTACATAAAAAGAAAGTTTACCATTAAAATGTGCTTTTTCTAGAGAGAAAGAAGCTCTGAACTACACATGTGATAAAAGCAGCCTCATTAAGACTTTGGATTCCTTGCATTCTCAGACCATTTGGGTTCTGATGAATAAAGGAGAGAATTTTAACCAGGTGGGAGTGTCCTAATTTCTGGATTTATAATTATTTGTTCATTTTCAAAGGGAATATCATTTAATATATTATCATTCAGGGAAAGGTTTTATGCAATTAGACCAGGGGGAGAGACTGACAAATGAACAAAGCAACAAATAAATGTACAATGAAAACTTATATGAGTGACCTGAGGGAATACTGGAATTGTAATATAAGCTATAGGAAAGGCAAAGTATACCTTAGGTTGGGGCTCAGTGAAGGGATCTCTAAAGAAATGACAAAACAGAGACTGAAGGAACATGAGTGTGATGTGGAAAAGTGTTTGAGGGGATTTCCATGGAAATGAAGGATGATTATAGTGTTCAGTGCTGAAATAATAGCACAGCATAAATGTATTTGTTTCTGAGTGATGATTTCTTATTCAATCCTTGGATGCCTGGAGGAGTCCTAACTTAAAATTACTGAATTTGAAGTAAAATATTTTGTTAAAGTAGCATACCTTGATTGTATTAATCTTGATTGATATCTAGGTTAATCAGAGAGTAAGCCCAGAAGAAGAGATTTTTTTTTAGATTTCTGGGATCATGGTTGTGGTAATGACTTGTGTTGTATTTTATTTTTGTGCCTCTATCTGTAAAAATAGAGATGTATACTGTCATTTTAGAGTCAACAGTGTTAGAAATTGAAGGAATTGAATAAATATTTGAGATTGTCATGACAGTGTATAGAAATGGGAGAGAAAAGGGGTTACAATTTAGCCTTGAGATGTTCTAATAATATTATTTGAGGAGTGCCATGCAGAACACAAGAGGAAGGAGTGACTAGAATAGCTTGCATACACTCAGGAGACTGATATGTCAGAGGTCTAGGAAAAAGAAAGTTCCTAAAGGTCCAATTCTTCTTTACTTTCAAGTTATAGACTGAGGCACACACATGCTGGATTTATTCATAGGGAGCTTATTGGAGATGGTAGCATGATTTATTTAAGAGGAAGTCTGTCATGTTATTAACTCATCATTTAAGGCCATATGGGAAAAGGGTAAAAGTGCTCATGTGGATTGATAGCAAAAGAAGGAAAAGGAGATCAGGCACAAGAGAGGAAATAGGCATGGGGGCATTTGGGTTTATCATAGAAGAAAAACAATAAGGTTAAATAATGAGGTGATTGAATGTGATAAGAGAGAGAGTTGCTGGTAAAGATTTCAAAAAGAAACAGGAAAGACAGGACTTAATTTGGAGACATTCCACTTAATCAGGTAACAAAAACCTTCAATGAGAGAGGTATAACTAATGGCTATGAATGCAGGAATAATTGTAGACATTATGGTGCTAAGTTGAGCTGATTTTTAAGTTACATCATTCACATGGTTATTGGGAGGTTAATCTCATGTGGTCAAAGTAATGTGAGATTATGTGTTATTCAAAATTATGGGACTTGAAGTGATTATGGAAGATGGAAGAATGACTCAATTACCAAGATGTAGTCTGTTTCCCAGATATATTTAAAAGCACTAGGAGTTGTTATTCTACATTTAGACATAAAGCAATAGCTTAGTATGTGCTGTGTCACAAGCAGTAATAAACATGATTGGAAATTAGAGTCATGTCCTATGTGGACAGATGTAATAAATAGTAAGATATTTATTGACAGATGGTGTAAATGCAGTGATATCAGAAATGTTGTTCTCAGGAAGCATAACTGGCAATAAATATTACATGAGGTGGAAGCTAATATTTGGGAAGTGGATTCAATGCAAGGGAGGTTTCTTTGTGACAAGAGAACCTGTGCATGGGATGTAATTGTAACAAACTATGTGAACAGTAAGTTTTGACAACAGGGTAAGGATCTTATTGAAATGAGGGCTGAAATTCCAAGTAATACCTAGGTGTGGCTTGTAACCCTTAAGATACTTGATATTGGGATATAGGAAGAAAAAATTCAAATATTAGTTGTGACTTTCTGGCCACATAAGTTTGTCATATTATTTCAGCTCTCTGAAACCTCTGTTTAGGACATTTTTTAAATGGGTAAATTAACCTTTATCACCTGGGTTACTAAAAAGATTAAATTTTAAAAAATATATAATTCTCCAAACATATTGAATACAATCTTCCTGGACTTGAGGTACAAATGGCTAAGTTAATCCTAGCTCTGATTAACCCCATAATAATATATATTCTTAAGTTTCTTAGTTGATTTAGAAATACATTGGGGTGAGATGTAGAATTTGGTGTTGAGGGGGTTGCATTGTTAAACATCACATGCATTGTTAAACGTCCCTGTTGTTGATTGGGCTGGAGATATTCCCAGGTGAAGGATATGGCATTCATGACAGGTGGGCCTGAAAATTGTGGTCAAGACTTGAATCTTAAGGCTTCTTTCTCCATTCTCAGCTTTGCTCACCTACTGCTGGTCTAGTTTTGAGTGAAAATCCAGGGGAAGATAGATGCCAGCTAACGTATTGACAATGCAATCACAGGTGAGTAAGGAATTCTTCTTTAACTGAAATTGCATCTCTGTTGCCAGCAGATGGGAAGATTTCTCCTTTTGGTATGGATATTCCAAGTGCATTCAGGAGCTATTCAAGATCTGATGTTAAATTGTGTTCATACAGAACTCTTTAATAATTACATTATGTTAGGGACTGATCAATAAGTAATCTCCATCCAACTATTACAAGAGTTGGTTCCAGCTTCCATAAAGGCTGTGTATTCTCTGAAAAGATCACCGATGACTTTTTTCTCACCCACCCCATGGCCTCATTGATAAATAATGAATTCATAAATCATGTTACTTCCTGAGATTGTCCTAGGCATGTGGTGAATGAATAGAGGTGATAGAGATGAATAAGAACAGAAGTTTATATTCAGAAGAGACGCTGAGTTTTCAGCTGGTGCATTCAGTCACTCCAACATTACAGGTATTGAGTGCAGGGGTAGGCATATTTCCCAGAAGCACAAGGGAAGGTTAGTAAATTAAAGGAAATGAGGAAACATTTATTTATTTCCCCAATTTTAATTTTCTTAAAGTTTTGATGGAATATATTTGCACATTTTGAGAAAATTTTTAAAAAGAAAACTAAAAATACCCATACCATCATTGTTCAAATTCCACAGCTTAAATTGTCTAAATCAAATGTATTCAAATTTTATAAATGCATGTAATGTATAGGAATTATTTTTTCTTCATGGTTGCTGTGGATTCAGGAGCTATATAATAGATAGAATAAAATTTTTGAAGATTTGGAGAGACCTGATGCAATGAAAAATATTCTTTTAATCTTTCACAGACAGTTAAGATGAAGATAAAAGAGAGAACACTGATATTTGTAGGCCTCAGAAAAAGTTGAGATTGGGAGGTCTCCTACCATGTCAATCTAAGGCCATGTATCACTACACTTGTCTCAGGAATCCCTGGCTTGTGACTCTGAATAATCTGTATTTATAAATTGTAATGAATACCTGAGATATGTAGCACTGAGGAAAGCAGGCCTCACTGATCCTGAGTTCTGTATGAAACCTATTCAGTTTTGCAGAATTCTGAATATTTCTTCATGGTTCCTTACCATTTTAATTAATAATAGATCTGTGAATTGAATTTAGATAGAAAAGAATTCACATATTAACTTATTGTATCTGTCAAAATGCATAACATATTCTTAAATGATTTTATAAATGAGGGGAAATTGAGTGCATCAATATAAAGGAATAATATAACTACTCATTTTTAAGAATGATATATCATGGATATTGCTTGCCTTACAATAATTCTGTAACTTTACTTAAAATTGTTGGGAAGATTGATTTAGTTATGGATGCTCAAATGAAATCTTTATAGTCAGCAGTAAGATGGCATAATTATGAGTTTATTGGGAAATTTCTAGTTGTATATCATACCCCATGTCATGAAATTTTCTTTTACAACAGGGTATTATGGGTTCAGAGTGTGCATGTGTCTCTGAGTGCATCTGAAAGGCAGATGGCATTTCAGCATTTAAAATGATGTTACTGGAGCCCAATACACATTTTGAGTTTTATATACACAGTCTCTTCTTCTTTAGTGCTGTTATTTTTACATCATACCCAGGACATTCATAAGGATAGCTCTGTGTGAACACAAATTTCTGTAATATTTTAGGAGTTAGTGACATTCAATGATGTGGTTATAGTCTTTACTGAAGAAGTGTGGGACCTGTTAGACACATCCCAGAGAAGACTGTTCAGAGAAGTAATGCTGGAGAATATCAATAACCTTGTCTTAGTAGGTGAGACTCCCAAAATTTACCTACTATCTATATCTATCTCTTTTCTATCTACCATCTATATGTTCTATCTACCTATATACTTTATCATAAATCATCTTCCATTTATTTATTCAAATATCTAAATCAGCTTCTCCATATTGTATAGTCTTTATTTTCTCTTGTATTTTTTATATTTTATAATTTTAATAGGTTTCTATTGTGTTTTAAAACATAAAACTGCCTAAATGAATTTGTTTTCTTTTTTATTTATATCTAGTTCACCCCAAGAAATGGAGTCTTCTTGAACACAACTTAATGTCCTCCTTGAATCTCAATTTCCAACACTAAGGGCTGTGCTGAGACCTCAGATGAATAATTGACTGTGGTGAAATGAGTATTCTGCTCCAAGGGCTATGCTGAGGCTCAGAACAGAATAGTAAAAACATTGCATATATCCTTTTCTACATAGAATTTATATCATTCTTGTGGAATTCATCTTTATTGGATTATTTTTAATGTAATATTCAATCACTGTGGGAACAGATTTCTCCCCATCTAGAATATAGTTGATTCTGCAGTCTCTCTTTGTTGTAGTGCACAGGTAGCAACAAAAAGTCCTCAATGAAATGTGTAAAAGGGTATGTTACAATTTCTGCTGAAATAATATCAGTGATCTTAATTCAAGGTATTGTAACCTGCCATGTACATCATGATCATACTCTGTTAATATCACAATTCAAAATCCAGGTAAGATTTTTTCATACAAGCAGGACATCAAGTCTACAAATCAGATGTGTTTTCCCAGTTGGAGCAAGGAGAAGTGTGGAGAAGGAATAGTATTTTCTAAGTACCAGAGTCCAGGTGAGTTCTAAGGACCTGTGCATCAGAAGTGGAGTCTCATGATATACTTAGTGTGTGCTTGAACGTATTAACTTCAGGATTTCTTAAGTGAGTTATGATTTCTTCAGATTTCCTTACATGAGTTATAATTTCTAAAATGTAACTAAGAATATTGGGGAAATTGTAGTCACATGTGTTTATTCCATACACTTTTCAAGCTTTATTCAAATGGCATTGGCATTGGGAAAGGGATATTCATTTGGTATTGCAATAAAACTTTCACAAAATGATCCTTGTCATGGTCCTATTCTTGGAATATTTTTCCCTCTTTTTTACCTCACTGACATCCCAACTTCTTTTCTTCCTCGTATTCCATGCAAGAAAACGTTTTCTGATTGTAAGGATATATAATGTTCCCTTATGCCTAGATTATTCATTAATTTGATATTCTTTCCCAGCTAATTGTGAGTGGTGGAAACATACTGAAAGGGATACTTGGAACTTTCTAAAATTTTCATCCCCCTAATACTACTCTAACAATTTATTCTGTTTTTTTCCACAATTACTACAGGGAGGAAAAGTCCCTTTAAAATATGGAAAATGATAGAAATAGTCAACCAACTATCTGTATGAAAGACACTTCTAAAATCATGGCAATGGTAAACTTAATTTTGTGAACCCTAGTATTCCAAATAGATACCCAGAGATGGAATACATTAGAAATTTTGTAAAGTCATGAAATTGTAATTAATTTTGGGATTAAGTGCTAATCCAACAAAAATATGTGATTGTTTAAATTTAGGTAAAAAATTAACCTAAACTCAAACTCTAACCTGAGTTCATATAAAGAAATGAATCACATAATCAGGTTTCACATATATAGTCTTTGAAACATCATGAAGTTCAAAATTCATCAGATACCTCTGCAATTATTTTGGTATAATAGATAAAATCTGTGTGTATGGAATAGACTAGTGTGTCTATGAAATGAATATGGCAACTATTTTAATTGTAGTCTGTCACTAGTGGATGAGTCTATATTTCATATGTAGGGAAATGAAGAAATTCATTATATTGCCAAATGTTTTACAGTCTTTCATCTAATTCCCCACAGCAGAGATCTCACACTGAAAAAAATTCCTTTAAATGTAATTATTTGCAAGAAGATTCCTCTCACACATCCACAGTGACCCCACATGCATTAATTCACATGACAAAGAAATCCTATTTCAGGAAACTTCTTGCAACAGTCCTCAGTGACCATGCATCTTTTAATCAACATAAGCAGAATCACCTTAGAATTAAATCATATGAATGTTAACAAAATGCTAAAAATCTGTTTTCAATATTCTGACCTCAGACAAAACAATGGAATTCCCATTGCAGAGAAAAACCCATGAATGTCACCCCTGTGGGAAAGCATTCAGTCAATGTTCTCATCTTAAACAACATGAGAGAAATCACACTGGAGAGAAACCCCATGAATGTCATCAATGTGGGAAAACTTTCACCTTATCCTCTTCCCTAAAACAAATGAGAAATGTCACACTGGAGAAAAACCCCATGAATGTCATCTATGTGGGAAAGCCTTCAGTCATTATTCTTCCTTTAAATGTCATGAGACAACTCACACTGGAGAGAAACCCCATGAATGTCAACTATGAGGGAAATCTTTCAGTCAACATCCCTGTCTTCAACAACATGTGAGAGCTCACACTGGAGAGAAACCGTATGAATGTCATATTTTTGGGAAAGCCTTCTCTCATCACTCTTCCTTTAAACAACATGAGAAAACTCACACTGGAGAGAAGCTCCATGAATGTCATCAATGTGGGAAAGCATTCAGTAGATACTCTAAACTTAGACAACATGGAGAGAAATTCCATTAATGTCATTTATGTAGGAAAGCTTTCAGTCAACAATCCCATCTTCAACAACATGAAAGAACTAGCACTGTAGAGAAACCACATGAATGTTGTCTTTGTGGGAAACCTTACACTTTTAGTTCTGCCCTCTAGCAACATGAAAGAATTTATGCTGGACAGAAATCATAATGTCATATGCATGGGAAAACCTTAATTTTTCTAGCCTTAGACAACAAGAGATAACTGAAACTGAAGAGAATCCCTATGAATGCCAACAATTTGAGAAAGCCATCAGTCAGTATTCTGACTTTAAATGAAACAGTTCACATTATAAAGGTTTTGGGTATGGAAAAGACTTCAGCCATAGATTTAACCTTTAAACACACTAGAGAACTCACGTAGTGAAGAAATACTTTGTTTGTTTGTTTGTTTGTTTGTTTGTTTGTTTGTTTGTTTGAGGTACCAGGGGTGGGGATTGAACCCAGGACCTTTTAATCAGTTCAGATGTTCCTGTAGCCATCCATACTATTTCAGCTAATCCAAGGACGTTCATACTGGCAAGAATCCATATGCATGTCATCTGTGTAGCCAGGAGATGGTTAGATGATATACTATGAGAGAGAACTCATAATGTAAATATAGTGGAATTGGAAAGTCCTCATCTACCACTCTAACTGATAAGCTAATTAAAGAAATGACATGTGAGGAATTCTATACATATACTCAATGTGGGATTGCCTTAATTCCTAATTTATCCTTTAAAGTAAATGAGTGAACTCCACAGAGTGAAACGCTAGGTCTGTAATCACTGTGCACTATCATTCAGTCAAACCTAAGCCTTAGTGTGCTAAAGAAAATTCAATTTAAGCATAACCACAATAACATGAAATTAGAAGGAGAAGTCTTTATTAGGAGGATGAAACCCCTTGAGGGATTTCCAGAAAATTTATGTTTGAGAATGCATCCAATGGAAAATGATGGGAATTATTTTTTTTATTTTCAAAGATTGGGGAAGTTGTGAGTATCGGTAATTGTGTTTCTGTTAGAGATATTGCTTGAGGGGTTTGGGCAAATGATTGAGTATCTGATGGCTGATTTTATGGACATCAACAGTGAAAATGTTATAGGTGTGGGGAATGGAGAATGTGTAAAGTCTGATTTTAGAGTCTCCCCTACAAAAATGAATATAGTTCTCTGGTTTCTTTTCCTGGGTTAGTAATTAAAAATCTGAAGGGGATGAAAAAATATGGTCACTTTGTTCCTAATCTTAGAGGAAACCATACTTCATCTCAGTGACTAGAATCTTCAACAATGGGTGTGAGAATCATGCACACAGTAGTTCACTGTGCTAGGCATAGGTCCAGACCATTCCCACTGCCCCTCATTAATATCCCAGTCAGAAGTGTCCAGGAAACATGCACTGCAATAATTGCCTTGTTAATCTAATATCTAATATCTAATAGATTCAATAATCTGCAATACCCATAGGTAATGCCATTATGATGGTTGATATTTGGAAGTCCTGACCATGACATTAATTATTCAAAAATTAGGATCTGAAGCATGCAAATATGGAAACATTACATCTAAGTTTTTAAAAACAAATCAACTTCATTGATACATATTAGTAAACCATACACTCCATCTAAAGTGTACAGTCAATGTTATTTGGTATGATCACATAGTTGTGTATTCATCACTTCAATTATTAGAGCATATTTATTATTTCAATAATTATTAACAAAAATAAAATACATCAACCCTCAATCTCTCTATGCTTCCCCTGCTGTATATAGCTGGTATTTCTGGCTATTCTTGCATAACTATTTTTTTTTTATTGTGGATAAAAATCAAATTTTTCACAATACATACAAATATTTGTAAAATGATATATAAATACATATGCATATATGTGCATTTGTTTACATAAATGTTATTTTATATATATATATATGTATTTTTAAAGGTGCTAAGATTACCTAAATATTACTCAGAAATTACAGGGATTCCCA
>JAQZBX010101689.1:0-11239 GCA_029593785.1 Cabassous unicinctus
CCCTCTGTAAATAGGTATCCATTTTTATCTTCTCAAGAAACCAATTATAAGAAAACCGAGTTTTATGATGTATTGATTACTAAAGTCATGTTTATGGCCCAGTCTAGAAACAATTTGTGTATCATAATTTTAAAGCCCAATACATTAAAATTTTGAACTTTAATGGAATGAGGATAATATTTTCTAACCAATTAATATTCAGCTTCTATTACTCTTTTCCCATGAGGTCTAAAAAAATAGAGCTAACTTGTTTTCGCACACAACTGACCAAATTGGCTGTTTATTTTTTGGTTTAGTAATGTTTTGAATGCATGAAATAGGTAGAGTTTAGCAATAAACTCTTCTGTATCAGTCTGCCAAAGGGTGCTGATGCAAAGTACTAGAAATATGTTGCTTTTATAAAGGGTATTTATTTGGGGTAAAAGCTTGCAGTCCCAAGGCTGCGGAAAGTCCAACTCAAGGTACCATATAGGTGCTCTCTCACATAAGTCAGCTGCCACGTGTTGAAGCAAGATGGGAGGCAATCTCTTCCCAGGCTCAGCCTTCCCCTCTGGGCTTCCCCTCTCTCAGCTGCAGGCTGGCACAGGGCTTGTGTCTCAGGGCTTCCTCTCCCTCCTGGCATAGGGCTCCTTTCTCTCTGGGCCCTCTATATCAGTCTCAGCTGCTCTGTTCTCTTTCCAAGGTCAGCCGCGAACTATCAGGTGAATGGCTCATCTCTCCCAGGGGCCACCAGGATCAAAAATGACAGAGCTCTTTCTCTTCCCACTGTCTTCTTGAGTGAGTATCCATTTATATCAGACCCAGAATAGGGGGCAGGGACTCACCCTGAGTCATGCCCTCTGACATAGTCAAATCTAAACACCTGATCTTAATAGCTAATCCACTCAAAGACATCTTAGCCAAATCCAATATAATCAAAGAGTGTCACACCTAGAGGAATAGATCAGTGTACAAAGCAATCTTTTTCTTTTTGGGATTCACAGAATAATCTCAAACTGTCACATCTTCTAACCATGTTTTAAGTATTTAGATGTCATTAAATATTAAAATAGTTGTTTTTTTTTTTAATTTAGTTAAGCATGTTTCAAAATCTTCCTAAAATTGTTTGGAATATTTCAACCACTAAAAATATCCTCTTAAGAGTGTACGCTTCCTCTCAGTCCTCCAGATGAATCAGAACCAAATGCTATAGAGAAGAAAAATCCTCAATAGATGGATGTGAACTTAACCAGTTTTGCAGGAGTAGAAGTAAAGTTTCTGAGTTAAGCACACATTGTATCTCTAAGTCCTCTGTTTTGTGTATTGTTTTAGCCATCTAAAGAGATCACTTGGACATTGCTCCATAATTAAAATGAAATGCTTCAGTCTTTTAAATTGTTACATGTGGTCTGTTGAATAGATCTATCATGATTTATTTAACCATTATTCTTTTATTGGACATTAAGCTTTTTTTCCAAGTTGTTATTGCTATAAGTAATTCTATAATAAATATTCTTGCCATATCCCAAGAGCCAGAACCAACTGTTTTATTTACTGTAGCTTGAAAATATGATTTAGTGACTTAACATATATGAAGCATCACATTGTCTCTTCATTTTCTTGTTTTTCCCTAAATTTTGCTGACTCCTTTTGAATGTTTCTCCCCCCTGTACCTTGGAATCAGCTTGTCTAGTTCAAACATAAATCTGGATCATTTTATATTTTTCTCAAGTGTGAACATGAACATGTGAGGATGATAAAAAAACTAAAAATATTTTATGCTCTAATACTTTCATTATTAAAGATTCTGCATTGTAATACATTGGCTTTAGTATCTGGGAGAATGAGAATTATGCAAATGGAGTTACACACAAAAGATTGTTATTATAGTAATCTGACCCCTGGCATTGACACCAATAACTTTGACGCCAATGTCAAACAACGTGGAAGCCATAATCACAACGCTATCATTTTGCTTCCAAAGTGGAAGATGGTGTTGGTGATCGTATTAGTTATCTGATGCTGTGTAACAAATCCCTTCAAAATGTAGTGGCT
Source organism: Cabassous unicinctus (assembly GCA_029593785.1). Taxonomy (NCBI): domain Eukaryota; kingdom Metazoa; phylum Chordata; class Mammalia; order Cingulata; family Chlamyphoridae; genus Cabassous; species Cabassous unicinctus. Next base: position 2,035 of record JAQZBX010101689.1, read on the forward strand.
TACAACAAACATCCATTAACTCACACGGCTCCTGCAGTTCAGAAATCTGAGAGTGACTGACCTGGGTATTTCCGGCTCAGGGTATCTCAAGAGCTTGCAGTCAAGATGCTGGCTGGGGCTGAAGTGCTCCAAAGTCCTGACTGGGGCTGCAGAATCCACTTCTAAAATGCTTCCCTCCATAGCTGTTAGTTGGGGGTTTCACTTCTCCCCACCTGCCGAAAGAAAGCCTCAGCCCCTCTGCTAGAGTGTCCTTCCAACATGGCAGCCAGCTTCCCTCCATGTTAGTACCCAAGAGACAGAGAAGGGCGGAAGCCATCATGTCTTTTATGATCTAACCTTTGGAACCACGTACCATCACCAGTAGCTCATTCTGCTGGTCAAGCAAACCAAACTTGATACAATGTATAAAACTGTGAAGCTGGAGGCATAGAAATTTGGGGGCCAATTTAGAGGCAGCAACCACATGAATTAAGAACTGATACACTCAGTCCGCATTGTGCAGCCAAGCACTGATCATTTATTCAGTTTTTCAATTCTGTATGGTCTAGTGATTTCTGTCCATAATTGGGTACAATTACACATATGTGCAGTTTAGTGCCCAGCAATGGTAGCTAAGAAGTGGCTACTATGAATAACCTCCAGGCTTACTCTAACTAGTGTCTTATTTATCTTTAGCATGTCGTTTTTTTAAATTAATCTAACAATTTCATTTTTTTTCCTCCATGTTAATTCTTCATTTAGGTTGAAAATCATTTCCCTAAACCAGCAGAGTTCAAATTGTTTCTGTCAAAGGCACCAGAGATTTTACCATCTGCTATGTATCCAACAGGGCTACATGATGAACATTTTCTGCAATCTGGAAAAAATACTCCTTTTTTTTTCACTCTGGCCACTTCTTACCCATTTATAAGGTCTCTACTTGTTTCTGAAAACTCAGTTGACTTGAATAACCTGTAAGATATGGTTGAATGGGAACTCTGTACTTTCTGCAGGATTTTTCTATAACCCTACAACTCCTCCAAGAAAAAAAGAAATGGTTTAATAATACAGTTTCTTGTACTGTTTTAGATGAACTCTCCTCTATGTCTGTCTTACTAAGTTCTAGATTTCAAACATACGCACGTGTACAAGTGTGTGTGCTTGTGTTTGTGTGATCACTGCATCCTCCAGCGATTCAGGCAGATATAAACTAAAAACTATAACTTGTATAAAGCAAAATTTTTATTCAAACTCTAAATCTCCAAAGTAGGGATACTGAGATAATAGATTAGTGGAAAGTAATTGAATTAAAAACAACAATTTGGTGGAGGAAGCAATCTAGGGCATTTGCATTTTAACTGATTGGCTAGGAAACTTTTGGTATTTCCTTTTACTAACTCTGCACCACCCATAATTTGATTGCTCTCAAGTAGTAAATTCAGTTCAAAAAATCAGAAAGAATAAAGGGGCATGCTGATAAACACTTACTCATAAGTTGTTCATAAACACACACACTTACCGAACTTAATCAACGAAGACAATATTAATTCCCACCCCCCAGGCATCTTGAATAATACAGAAAGTTTTGCATTTGAGAGGCAATAATAGCCTTCCATTCGGGGCCTTCTTACGATTCAGAAAGCTTGTGCTGATGCAATGAATAGGACAGTGGTTTGGGATTGCAAATGATGTTGACTCACTGGTCATCACTTCTTTTGGGGGAGGTTATGATACCAATCAACTGCAAAATTTGGATGCTAAAGGTGACTCACAACTGAAAGCCACATACGTTGTCAGATAGTTGTTGTTTTTTGAGTTTTTTTTTTTTTTTTTTTTTTTTGAGGTTTTCTCTGGACAAAGCTCTAAGCCAGCCATGAAATCTGATGATGTGAATTGCAGAGGTCTAATTTTGGGAAAGGAGATCAGCCCATGGGAATTTTCTCACTCCATTTTATGTGGGAACTGAGAACCATTATGCCAGAGCTTTGGACATATTCTAGTCTGCACCATACTTCTAAGTCATTTTATTCTTCAAGAAACCCAATCAAAAAGGTACGGGGAGGGAGCAGATGTGGCTCAAACCATTGAGCTCCTGCTTCCCACATGGGAAGGTCCCAGGGTCAGTTCCTGGTTCCTCCTAAAAATAAATAAATAAATAAATAAATAATAATAAACCAAGCAAAACTCAGAGGAGCTGATGTGGCTCAGTGGTTGAGCATCGGCTTCCCACGTACGAGGTCCTGGGTTCAATCTCCACTCCTGGTGCCTCAAAAAAAAAAAAAGAAGATATGGGGATCCCCCTCTTCCTGGGTCTCCTGCATCTCGAGCAGCCCTGGTGTCTGTCACCTGCATCCTGGCCTAGCTCTTCAAGGGTGTTTGCATAGCCAAACGACTTGGAAGGCGGAGGTAATGTCGTCTTCCACAGTGAGTGGCAGGCAGGCCTATTCACCAGTAGAATAAAGATAGTGGAGGGAAGGCCGGCAGGTTCCCTGAGAGCACAGTTCCAGTGTGTGTGGAAACCCCTGGATCTCTGCATAACACCTGGTGGGGACTGCGGTTTGGGGAATCAGCACAGCTGCGGGTCCTCTGGTCACTGCCGTTGCTGTCCCTTGTCTCTGATCCAGGACTGCTGCGTCTTCTGTCAGCACCCGGAGGACTCAGTTGTTAGCCTGCAACTAGGGTAAAACCCCAGATACGTCAGTTCTCAACTAAGTACTCTAACTGAAGAGCAAGGAGAAATAAAATTTTATTTATCCTGTATGAATATATGTATGTGTTCTGACCCAGCTTCTATAGAGGAAGAACATTTCCTCCTATTGCAAGGAGATTTGCTGGTTGTGATTTATAACCCAATATTCCAGAGTCTTTTGAATTGAATCCCCAAGTATCTGGAAGAGGTGGTGGAGGGGTAGGGGATGGTGGCAGGGAGGGAGGGAGGGAGAGGTAGGTCAGGGGAAGGAGGTAGCGTACGTGCAGAGTGAGGTCACCTCCTAGCAAACATGTTTACGGTCCGTCCCGCTCCAGATCCTCTCCACCGAGTTGTGAGGTACATTGGGTTTCAGACCACCCCACTCCACCCTTCTCTTGCCCATAGCAGTCTTCACTGTCCTGCCACTTTCTGGACAGGCTAGCCATGGGCCCCTGTCAAGGCAGGCGGAGCCCTGTAAGCAGTCCACTCTCTAGAGTGGGTGCCCACCTTTTTTCTAGGGAGTGGACCTTTCCGACAATGGCACTGAAGAGGAGAAGAGGTGAGGTGGCAGGAACATGAAAAGCACCAATTGCTGAGCTTTGCTTGTTCAAGGCTGACAGGAGAAGCACGGAGTCAGCAGGGTTCAGAGTCTCTGCTCAAGCACACCCTTCACCCTTTTCATGTACACTTTGGATACATTCCTCACAGCTTCTCTCTTGTCCTTTGGTACACATCCCTCCCAAGCTCCTCTTCAAGCTGTTTCCTCCGGTAGCGCTAACTCAACTGGTGCACCTCTAATTCTCTTTTTTTTAGAGGTACTGGGAATTGAACCCAGGACCTTGTGTATGAGTAGCAGGTGTTCAACCATTGAGCTACATCTGCTCCGCAATGAGAGTTGGTTTTCTCGTTTTTTGTTTTTTTTTTAATGAGGTACCGGGGATTGAACCCGGGACCTCGTACATGGGAATTAGGCGCTCAACTGCTTGAGCTACATCCACTCCCCAAGAAGAAGGGCAAGTAACATCTAACTCTAACATGTATTCACTAAGGACTGAATGAGCATATAAACGGGTCTCGCAGGTTCTTGAATGTGGTCCTTTTAACTGCCAGCAGGAGCCCTCTGACTTCTGAAGATGGAGCTGTGGTGCTCAGACTTGCTGGTCAAGGGAGCTATGGCTCCCAAGAAGAGCAAACGATGGGGCAGACCAGCTAGGGGGAGCCTAGTGGTGAACAGAAAAAAACCTCTTTGAGGGACCTAAAACCATCTGAGAAATGTAGCTGAGATGGAGGAAATGAAATTCTCCAGAAACAACCCTCTTGAGGAGGACGGACAATGTTTGGGAGATACCATTTCACAAGCCAAGGGGCAGGTTCGAGAATACACAAAAGGCCCTTACTCTGCCTTCTGAGGAGATTGATTAGCTGCCATATTGGTTTTTCTGAAGGGCATATGCAAATTTGGGGTGCTTACTCCTTCTTCTAAACACACTTTGAGGGGGAGTCAATTTATTTACCCACCTGGAGCATGCTCTCGTATCATGCCTGCCCTGTTTCCATCTGCTCTAGAGCCAGGTGCTTCTCTTTCTACTGAAGTTGATCCAGAGTAGCTGCTCTGGTGACCCAGCCCCTTCTTATTTATTTATTTTAATAATTTATTTTTCATAGTTTATTGTTAATTTCCCCCAGCATTTTATTATGCGGAATTTTACTGACAGCTGTGTATCCACCACCACATTTTGCCCTCTCCTCTCTAGAAAATCATCTCTTCTCTCTCTCTGTCTCTGTCCAATTACCCCTTATACATTTTAACATGTTTCAAAGGAAGTTGCAGTTATCTGTAAACTTCCCCCAAAATTCTCCAAGCATATCTTGAACTAGAATTTAATATTTTGAATTTTACACATGATGAAATGCACAAATCCCAAGTGTACATCTGCTAAGTTTTGACAAGTATGACCTGGAATCATATTAAGATGTAGACATGACCAATGATCCAGAATATTCCCTCGTGCTTCTTCCTGGTCAATCACGGTGACTCTGAAGATGCAACCACTGTTTTGTTGGTTTCCACCATAGAATTGCACATAAATGTACATAAGCTTGCCAGATAAAATACAGGATTACCAGTTAAATTTGAACTTCAGATAAACAATAAATAATTTTTAGTGTGAGTATGACCTATGCAATATATTGTACATAAATACACTAATAAAGTATTAATTATTTATCTAAAATTCAAATTTAACTGGGTGACCTTCTTTGTAATTTTCTAATTCTCACAACCCTATGTGTAAGGCTTCTTTCTCTCAACCTGGTATTTTTGAGATTTATGTATGTATGTTCTTGGGTGTCTCAGTAAGTTTTTTGGTTTGTTTATTGGTTTGCTGAGTAGTATTCTGTTGTATGATCACACGCCCTTTGTTTACTCATTCGCTAGTTGAAGAACACTTGGGCTGTTTGGGGTTATTAACATAAAGTGTAAACATTTTTGTGGATACACATTTTCAGTTCTAAGTAATACGTGGGGGCAGAATTGCTGAGTCATCCACAGAGTTGGTGTGTAAGTTTTATATGGAACTTCCAGAGCTGTTTGCAAAGCTCTGTACATTTAAGATTCCCTCGACAAAGGGTGAGAGTTCCAGGTGCTCCCTCATTTGACAGTAGCTTCTGTGTTCTCTGTGCTCTAGCCATGTTCATGAAAGTGAGAGAAAGAACTTTATCCAGACCCTAGAGTGTGTGCAGGGGGTCTCTTGCAAACCTGTTACACAGCCTCCTCTCTTTGGGACTGGTGGGAAAGGTAGAGGAGAAGGGGGCCTGGGTGGTGGGCAATATGAATTGTATTTACCCTGCTGTATTCAAGATTTCTTCCACCCTCGAATGATAGGCCAGTGGCACTGAGCATTGCAGAGCATTCTTCCTGTTAGATGAGTTGTTTTCAGGAGGTCCCTCTGTCTCTCAGGTAAATAGCACCTATCTTAGCCCTGCCAGGCCACACAGCAAACATGCTTAGTGCATCTGAATGTGCTGCAAGTATTTTGTTTGGGACTCACCAGCCACCCTTGCCCTTCTCCTTCCTCTCCAGGCATCTCCACTATACTATCACCTCCACCACCACAACATTCCTAAACTCTACATGAATAAAATTCAGTTTTTAAATTATTATCTAATACCTTCTGAGAACCACTGTTTTCTTGACCCTTGGAAGGTATTAAGTACAATTCAATAGAACCCAACTACCCTGAGCATGGTAGACTTTTGTGAGGAAAAATCCCAAGGAATCAGCTCGTTTTAAAGACTAGAAAGGAAGACGGGAAGTGAAAGGACCTGTGAGAACTTGCATAATCATTGCAAGCAGAGATGCAACCAGAAACCTAGTGTGTGGACTTCCAGATCAGAACATTTGCTGTTACTCCATGGCGTGGGTGTGGAAGGCTGCGATGTGCTGCCGAGACCCCCTTCAGGAGGGAGGTACTTACCCCTTCCAGACACCAGGGCTGCTGCTGGCAGAGCAGCCCCAGCCCTTAGCCCCTTGGATGAAAACAGCCAGTTAACCCCATGTCATGCCCTCTTCCCAGGACTCCCACATCCACCAGCTGGTGGGCTTGGGCATAGAGGAGCGACCCCTCATTCTCACTGGCCACCTCGTACGTAGAACTCTCAGGAGGGTTGACCGAGATAATCCATTGAGACTGTATCACAGCTCAGTCTCCTCTGTGCCAAATCCTGCTTCCTCCCAGTCCTTTCCACAGGCATCGTTCCCAATAAACCTTCTGTATGTCAACCACCATATAAGTCTGCTTTCTGCATAACCCAACATGTGCGCCATGCTTTATCAAACACTATTCACAGTGTAGTATGTCAGGCACAGTTGCAAAAATTTAATTCAAAGATGTCAGTTGTTTACACAATAAAGCTGCCACCCAGTAGAATGTTAGGGCAACTGCATTTTTCCCAGGAGGCAGACCAATGTCGCTGAGAGTCTTCTTCAGGACAGGTGTGTTTCTAAGACTGAGGGATAGTCCTCATTCACCGGGCTTCCATGCTAGTCGGCAGGCTCCACAGGACAGTGGCAGAGACACAAGCAATGGGTGAAGTCTGAATTCTCTTTCCACTGAGCAATAACAAGCCTTCTCAGAGGAGAGTTTGTTCTTTAGCTGAAGCTTGCTTCTCTTGGACAAGGTCAAAACTCTGATTTTAAGCCTCCCCAGTCACTCTGTTGGCAATTGAGGAAATCATTTACAATTTCTAGCCACATACCAAAAAAAAAAAAAAAAAATTAAATGTATCATCTGTCTATATTTGTCTATCTATCATCTATCTATCATCTATCCATCTATCATCTATCTATCATCTATCTGTATCTATCTATCCATTATCTCTCTCTATCTAATCTATCATCTATCATCTGTCCATCTATCATCTATATATATATCATCTATCTATATCTATCTATTTATCTATCCATTATCCCTATCTATCTAATTTATCTATCAATCATCTATCATCTATCTATCATCTATCTATCATCTATCTGTCTATCATCTATCTATCTATCTGTCTGTCTGTCATCTATCTTAAACAAACAACCGAGGGTCCATCCTCAATCCTTCTCTTTCCCTCCTATCCCACATCCAGTCTTCCACCACGTCTTGTTGCCCTAGCTCTTTTGCCCCTATGGCTAGCCACTGCAGCCCAAGTGACCATCAGCTCCTATTCCTAGATCACTGCACAGCTTGTCTTTGATATTTTCATTTATGCCTCCTCTTCACAACCCCTTTACCACACTGCAGACTGAGCCATTTTTTGGCAAATGCAAATCAGATTGTGCCATGCCTGCTTAAAACCCTGTAAAGGCTTCCCATTGAACCCAGAATAAAATGCAGATTTCTTCCAAAAGCTCTGAAATGGCCAAGTCTGAGCCTATTGCTTGAGCCTGGTATCTTTCTACTCCTTGTTCATTAGCCTCTGGCCACGCTGACAGTTCTTCTGTTCCATCAACCAGTAGGTCCACATTTCCCAGAATCCTTGCCTGGCACCTTCTCATCATTAAGGCATCTTAAATATCATCCCTCCAGAAAAGCATGCCCTGACCAGTTGTCTGGAATTTTCCCCCACCCTTTTACTCCCAGTCACTGTTTATCTCCTTACCCCAACGGGTCACTCTTTATTTCACTTCTGTTTTCCCTTTTCTCTATCACACTGAACAGCAAGGTAATATACCTTTATCTTGTTGACATATCCTGTTGCATTCTGTTGTTTCCTGTCTGTCTCCTACGTCACGAGAAGGGCTCTGTTCATCAGTTCAATGCCGTCTCCCTATCCCTTAGGACATCCGTGGATGCTCAGCTGGGGCCCACCAAATATTTATGGAATGGATGCTAAATGCTTTCTTAATGAAGTAGGATAACCAAAAAATTGAGGTTATGAACAAATGCGTTTCCCCCCTCCAATAAACCTAGGCTTTAGGCACAAATATAGAGCAGCCAAAATGTAAGGATATAGTATCGACTGGTCTCAAAGGTGCATAAATATAACTTTTTTCAAGCTTTTAGTGGTGACTGCAAAGGTAATCCTTGAGGGCTTAAAAAAGATATCGAGAAGATATTTAATGTTTGAGTAGCAAAGTTAATTTGTAATTAAAGTAATTAATGACCACATTGTCCCATCCCCCCAAAATAAGGAATTATGTTCCAAATATTGGTCTCAGGTAATTGTGTTATAAACATCACGAAACTGTGGAAAAGGATTCTAGGGAAAAATAATTACCTATATTTCATAGCATCGTTGAATTCAGCATTAATGCCACAGAATTTAAAAATAGAACAATAGTACTCTATAGTGCACATACCAAAACATCACATGACAGTGGGAGAGCTGAGCAGAGGGAAAATTGCTTTCAGTGATGAGGCAGGCTTTCTGTTTCTTACTTGTGTGTCACCTAAATAGCTTGGTGTGTGTTTCCTTTTTTCCCAGTAATATGTACCAAAGCACAGAGCTACAAACAGCAGACACACAGAAGTTCTGGCTTGTATTTGTTAAGTTGCCCAGGATCTAAAGGGTATGCATTTGCTTGAGGGCAGAAGCGAGAAATTTTTTGTTGTTTTGTCATAATTTACATGGTGTTTTTTTTTTAAACAATCTATTGAAGTATATCATTCCTACATGAACATACATAAACTATAAGTGTTCAGTAAAGATCGTGATCTTACAAAACAAACATGCATAACATCATGCAGGGCTCCCACACATCACCCCCCCCTACAAACACCCTCCATTGTTGTGAAACATTTTTAACAAATCATGAAAGAGCATCGTCAAAGTATTACTACTAACTATAGTCTATATCTTCCTCCCCTATACATTATTTTTACAGATTTATTTATTTATTCATTTACTTTTATCCATTTTTACCCCACCCCCCGTTTTTGTTGTTTCTGTGTCCATTCATTGGGCAACCCTCTGTGTCCGTTTCCTGCCCTCTCTTCTCATCCTTCTCCTCCTGTCTTCACTGGAATTCGATCCTCAGAACCTCTGATG